>SNQJ01S0023509.1:0-58647 GCA_010110895.2 Picea sitchensis | reverse complement strand
AATATCGAAAAAAACTTCATTTAGGCCCTCAAAATGGCCCCGGAAGTGAAAACCTGCTAAAAATAGTAAATTGCCAAAATGGCCAGAAAACTGTTTTGAGCCATTTGGAAAAGGTGGGTGGCCCCCGATATCCACCTGGATCAGATGTTGACCGCTCCTTTGTACTCGGCCTCTACTGACGATAAAGCAATTGTTGATTGTTTTTTTCTTGACCAACATATGAGACCAGAACCCAAAATAAGCACGTACCCAGAAGTGGACTGGTGATATGTGTTATCATTGACACAATAAAAATATGTGAAGCTCATGAGATCCAATGCACAACTTGTTTCATAGTGGATCCCATAATTCGTGGTGCCCTGAACATATCTGAGGATTCACTTGGCATCCTTCCAGTGTAGCTCATGTGGCTCCTCCATGTACCTGGAAACTGGCCCTACTACATATGAGAGATCCGATCAGGTGTGGGTGAGATACAAAAGGCTCCCCACAAGGTGTTGTCCACCAATGGTGTATCCCCTCCATCCTTAATATGTACCCTATAAAGAAAGGGTGTGGTTGTTGACTTACAGTCGGTCATTTGGAATCTAAACAAGAGATCCCTAGCATACTTAATTTCAGATAGTTTGATTCTTGAAGCATCCTGATTGGTCTCGAGATCAAGGAAAAAGTGCAGTGGAACCATGTTCGTCATAGAAAACCTGTCATGTAGAATGTCTTTGACCACAAAATTTGTTGAGGCCGAACATCCTGTGATCAAGATCTCATCAACATATAGAACTAAGATCAAAAAGGAGTTTGAGGTTCTCAACATGTAGACATTTAGATCTGATTTACATATAAAAAAATGCTAAGAAATCAAATAAGCATCCGTCTTTGCATACCATGCTCTAGGTGCCTTCTTGAGGCCATAGAGTGACTTTTTTAGTCGGCATACTAAGAATGATTTATGTATGAACCCCTGAGGTTGATCCATGTAAATATCCTTTGAGATATCCCCATGAATAAAGACATTCTTCATGTCCATATGGTGAACTTCCCACCCCTTGGTTGTTGCAATGGAAAGGGCCAATTGGATGGAGTCCATGTTTGCTACTAGGTAAAAGGTGTCATCATAGTCTATCTCATGGATCTGTTAAAAATCTTTGGCAACCAGTCTTTCCTTGTACCTTCTCACATGTCCATTTGTTTCCTTCTTGGTTCTATAGACCCATCCACATCTAAAAATCTTCATGTCTGAAGGAAGTGGAATTAGATCCTAAGTCTGGTTCTCGAGGAGAGAGTTGTACTCCTCCTACATAGTGTCTTCCTAGAAGGGATTCCCCGTAGCCTCTACATAGGTATTCCACTTTGAAGCTAGAACCATGTAGCAATGCATGGGAATCACTAGTTCGGTATTTGTGAGTGCATGAGGAGGATCCTCAAACTGGTACCTCATCCTCCTCTGATCTCTTGAATCCCCCATAAGGTCACATGCTTCATGTAGGATGGTTTGTTCCCACTAGGGCATATGTTGTGGCTCATCATCTAGATGCTCATCATCGACATGCTCATCCTCTTCCAAATCAAATTCGGAGCTCGGATCTGAACCATGATTTGAATGAGTGGAATCATCATATCTGATGTCTAGTGCAAGCAGAAGTGTCGAGGTCTCTGCATGTGGCTCCAATGGTGCATGCAAGGGACTTTCCTCAAACTGGACACTTCACTCAATAATGATCTTTTCCATTGAGGGATCAATCATTCGATAACCCTTCACACCATCAGGATATCCCATGAATATGCATGTTGTACTTTGTGGATCTAATGTTTTCCTCTTTTCAGAGGGTAAGCAAGCCCATGCGCATGATCCCAATATTCAGAAGTGGATGACTTTTGGTTTTTTGTCGCTCCATGCCTCAAAGGGAGTCCTATCCTTGATAGATATGTGAGGATGTTTGTTTTGAATGTAGTTAGCATTTAAGTTCCTCATCCAAAAGCTTGGAAGGTAGAGACCTTGCATGCAACATGCAAGTGGCCATCTCTTTGAGGGATCTATTCTTTCTCTCAGCTACTTCATTCTGTTGCAGAGTGTAAGGTATTGTGTGTTGCAGTTGTATATCGACATATAAACAAAGATGTTGGACATCTTGGTTCACATATTACCCCCCGTTGTTTATGCAAAGGATTTTGATCTTCCTCCTGGACTGAGTCTGTACATGATCTTTGAAGTCTTTGAGATGCTCAAAAACTTTAAACTTCTTCTTGAGAAAATACACCCAAGTGTATCATGAGAAATCATCAATAAATGTAAGAACGTACCTTGACTTGTTGATGGACGAATGTGGAAAGGGTCTCATTAGATCACCATGGATGAGCTCCAAGGAAGAGGAGGCCCTCCAATCCTTCCCTTTCTTAAACTTCTCTTGAGGATGTTTTCCAAGAACGCATCTTTGGAAAAATCCTTTGGAAAAGTGTATGTTGGGAAAGCATGTGATCATTCCCTATTGGCTAAGTTGTTGCATGTATTTGAAGTTTAGATGAACAAATATCACGTGCCACAATCTACTATCATTATCAACATGCATCAATAGTAAATCAAAATCATATTTAGCAATAAACTTACTAAATGTATACAAACGAGACTAGTGATTTACCTCAACAACAACAATCTTAAGGTTATCATGCATTTCATATATGGTTACATAATCAGGTGTGAACTCCACCCTTTTTCCTATGCCATAATGCATTATCTGATAAATAGAGAGTAGATTCACAGAGAGTTTTGAAACATGCAAGATGTTCTCAAAACTTCCATGTTGGATTTATACTCTCCCTTGTCCAATGACCTCCACTAGGGTATCATCTCCCATTAGGATAAGAGGATCTGTGCATGTAGTAATAGAAAATAAATCATTTTTTAGGCTTCCATATGATGGGATGAATCTAAATCCATTATCCATGCATCGAGAGAGGAATGAATGGCAATTAAAGCATGAGAATTACCTCTTTTTTCTAGTGGTTGGTCTCTCGGCTTCTTCTTGGAATTCTTAGAAATGAAATCCTTGATATTGTTTTGTTGAAGCGCCTTCACCATTCAATCTATTGTCTTTTTCATGCATGTTAATTGTGGATGATAGTCGTAGTTGCAGTAACCACATTTTGACTTTCCTTTCTTTCCCTTTCCACCTTTGGAGGCGAAGGAATCATCAAGGGGTTTGGAATTTCCTTCCTTCTTGTGTTCAAAATGCGCATTTCCCTTTCCTTTCTGCTTGGTCTTCAGATTGAATGTGATTCTTCTCTCATGCACAACAAGTGCATGCACATTAGATCCCTTGATTTTCCCCATTTTGATGACTTATCTTTCTCATGCGTTAGGGACTCAATAAATTGATCCAATGTCGGCATTTTCCACATTGCTTCGGAAGTAAACCTCACTATATGGAATGTTGAGACAAACACAACATATTTCAGACCAAGTTTTGACAAAATAGAAAGGTCAATTGATTGTGTTGAGTTGATTTTTCAACACCAAACTCCTATAAATGAAGAAGAAGGGACTTGAACTTCGTAAAAAAGTCCTAGATGTTATCAAAATTTCTCATATCCAAGGAATTCAACTCTACCTCGAGCATGTGGCCTCTCATTTCATCCTATTTTTGAAAGAGATCCTCCAACTTTGTCCAAATCTCATCTGGTGTTGTACAAGATTCAATCTGAAACAAAATCTCGAGGGACATAGACATGCAGATAAGGTTGTAGGTCTCATCCATGTGGTCGAGATACCTATTTTTCTTGATAGTTGATGTTGGCTCCACCTATGTAGCCATTGTAATCTGGTACAAACCTCTACATCTGAATTGATGTAAAATTTTATCTTCCACTCGAAATAGTTATGTGGTGTGAGAAGAATTACCGACGAGTACTCCATTCTTTCTAACTGCATTTTCCTCCTGAACCTGCAAATAAAATGCTTATGTCATTTCTCCTAGTAACAAATCTCTAATACCATGTGAATTTTCATGGAAACTTGTCACAAAGAATCTAGCTAGTAGAAAAATCACATAACGAGAGAGAAAAGAGAAAGAGAGACAAGCTTGAGAGAAAGAATGAATTGTATTAACTAAATGAGTAAAATGAATAATACATGTGATATACTCTACATAGCTAAGTTAATACACCATAGTAGTGATCTAGAGAGATCTATACACTCACTGACAGAAACCGAAGTAATCTTCCACCTAGTCTTAGTTAATTGATCCATGCAATCATCAATTAATTGAGTCACACATGTGGAGGTGAGAGAAACACATGCTATCACAAGATATGCCCCCTCTTGGCCACATGCATGAGATATGCACCCTCCTGGTGAGAAAACCAAGGTGATCATGCAACTGTTGGTGATAAAATTGAGGCTACAATGCATGAGTAGCCTCCACTAGTCTAATTGAGGTTTAACTGACTCTGAACTGAAGAGGGAAGGAACCTTGTTTTGTAGGAGGTACCCTAATTTGTAGGGGAATATTCTCAAGAGAGAATATTCTCAACTATGGAAATGTCCTCAACATTGGACTATCAACCTTAGGAATGGAATTACCTAGGTGAGTGTGTAATATCCCCAACACACCAATGGCTTCAAGGCCAATATTTATGTACTCCACTCCCTCATAAGTATTTCCTTGACCTCAAATCAGGTTATCCAATGATTGTGTTGTTCATTCCTTCCATTGTTCTTACATTCATGTTGATTGTGCATTACAATATGTATTATTTGGTATGTATGTTTTGATTGTGATGCAGCTAATGGGTATAGTAAAATATTGGGTCAAGTAATTTTATAGAGAATCTTGAGTGTCTAGACATTGATGTCGCCAATGTAAGTAAAATCTTTACCATCTTGCTTGAGTTGCATTTTATCACCATTATCTTGATGCAATGATATAAAGTCTATATGAAATTGTTTTATATTCTACCTTACTGCTATGCCATTGTTTATCGTGGCTTGCATTGTAATGGCTTCCTATTGTGACTATTTAGAGGTGTGTGTCATTTTAATCAGTTAGTTTCTTGGATTGGAAGATAGAAATTGTTATTGTCAATAATATAAGCATGGTAGGGTAGTATGGAAATGCAATATGACATGTATAACCATCACTTGGATCTAGTTCTAGAGTGATGTGAATTTCAATTGAAATTACTTTATTGTTGCACCCTAATAATGAGTAGATGGCACTCTAAAGTCAATCAATGGGTGTTTGAGTTTCATCCATGATAGAATATTTTAGTTAATTTTCCAAGTCTCATGGTTGGTATTTGACTCTCAAATTCGTACAATGAGAAATAACATGGAAGCATTTGGCCTTTATGCCCAGTAATGTGGCTAAGTTTTTGTCCTTTTTGTATGCCCAAAATAATGGAAAAGAAAGTGGAAGATATTTCAATCATGGAAATTGAGTTAAAAAAAATTATTTGAAAAAAATGTACAAATAAAATCTATTTATTAAATTATATATATAAGATTGCTTAATCCAAGTGCATTAAGGGTTATTTAAGCATAATCCAATTATAATAAGAGTTTTTTTAACTCACTATAAGTATGAATTTCTACCTTCCTTATGAAAATGTACATATTTTAAATTCTATCACTTCCATTGAAGCCTTTTAAAACTTATCTGTCTACCATGGTTATTCCACTGGAACAGTTCGTCACAACAGATCTAATAAATAAAACTGAAATCTACACTATGAAGGTTAAATTCCTTTTGATTCCAGAATCTTTAGTTATTGATTTTCTACTTATGCATGAAATAGATAAAATTCACACTCTGGCTAGCCCCATATGTTTAAGTAATGGGGGTTGGCGTGGCATCCACTTGCACCATGGTGATCAATATGGTAGGTCAACTTGCAGAAGGCATAAATTTCACATGTGAACTCCAACTTGGGTGATTCTTGCACTGTTGGAAAGGACTCGATGTGTAGAATATAGATGATGACTCCATAATAAGGTTTGGACCATAACAAAGTGTTGTTTGAGGCCTCAAAATGGCTCCAGAAGATTTCATACAATTTGTTGGACCCAAATTTCCAAGTTTGGAACAACCGCTAATATGGAGTCAGATGAAAATAATATAATGATCCAATCCAGATCAAAAACCTTGATAGTTGACAGTAACCCTACTAGCGTTTTGATTATGGGTTTGATTTCCCTTAAGTTTCTTGTCTACAACTTTGTTGATTTTATGGAATTCTCACCTGGAATGAAGATAGGATAGGAAATAAAAAAAAAATATCCAACATATAATTACTTTCAACCTTTTATTATGTAGGTATTACATCAAAAAATGTCTCAAAGAAAAAATAACCAACCCTCTATAAAAAGTTCTTTGGATGGTCCATTGCATCACGAGTTTCATCACTAAGTAAAGAGAAGCATAATTTTGATTTGAATGAAAACTTAGATATATTGGGGTATAATGAGGAATGTCTTGAAGAATTTCAATGGGGAGAATTATGTAACACACCCATAAATTATAAAGATGCAATTGTAATTAGTTTTCTATTTGTTGTTTCCACTATTGTCAATTATGCAAAGAAAGGTAAAGTTTGTTGCAGGTTCTGTTCCTGCAAGTCAAAGAATGAGCTCTACATCAACAGTTTTCCATAATCATTTAATGTTATTAATAACTCAAACAATGTTGGACAATTTATGAAGAATCTTTTTAGAGCCTTATTGATTGATTACACTTCAATCGAAAAGGGTAATAATTTGCTACAACATTATGAGGGGATATTTAAACAAGAGTAAGTAGCATGAGAGGAATGTTTTACTCATTTCCAAGCTTTAGATTGCTACTGTCAACATCATTATCAGAATTTTCCTTAGCATGTATGCCAATAAGAAGTAATTACCAGTTCTATGACATGTTTGATTAGTGTAGATTTACAGGATAAGACTTATCTTCAAAAGAAAGAACACCTTGGATGGGGTATTTTCATGCTTGCATTAAATCTGTTTCTCATGAGCATTTATTAAATAATCTTTGCAAGGAGTGTACTAAGCCCCACCATTGGAGGAAAAGGCAATTAAGAGTGATCAACAACACGTTGTCTTGAGTTATTTTCTAATACTATTTGAGGAAATCTCATGTAGCAGATTGTGACACATCAATATCTTGGTCAAGATCAATTCGAAATTTGAGAAGGTTCGTTAATAGAACAATTCAAATATCACGGGTTTAATCCAATGGAATAAATGTTCACATACTAAAATAGGTTCTCTGGTTGCATAACATAGATTCTCAGCATGTCCTCCAACACTTTGTTTACCTTCTCAACCTATTCATCTGTCTAAGGATGATAAGTAGTGTTGAAAGAATTAATTAACAGAGGCATAACAGAATATGTGAGCAGAGCTCACCTTCGTTGATTATTGAAGCCAATCATTACATTTATATAGCACAAACAAGCTTGAAATGACCTCCTACAAATGTGGATCTGAAACCACCAGCAAACCTCAAATTGGACAGGCACACAACAACTTAGTTACGTAAATCTTAACTAAGTATCCTAATTTCTACATTATTCCAACACTCCCCCTTAATGGAGAAATGGATTTTCTACCACACCTAGCAACTCTCTGCAAATTTCAAAATTTGCCTTTCCCAGAGGCTTAGTGAAAATATCAGCCATATTTTCATCTGTGTTTCAATAGATTAAGTCAATCTCTTTTGACTGTATCTTTTCTTGGACAAAATGATGTTGAATTTCAATGTGCTTAGTTCTGGCATGATACATAGGGTTATTAGCAAGTTTGATTGAACTTTGATTATCACAATTGATAATTGTGGGTGCCTTTTGTTCTTCTCCCATGTCTTCAAGAATTCTCCTCATCCAGACAACTTCACATGTAGTACTCATAAATTACCTTTTGCTGCCACCACCAAGCCTTCTCCTACCAACAACAATGCAGTAGCTTCCTCGGCTGATCCCACAACGCAGCTCGAGTCAAATATCAACCGACTGATGCAGATGAAGATGGCTCCTACACACTCACACGTCCAGCACCAGCTCTGGCGGGTGGTTTCTCTACAAGACGACACCCACAGATCGCGTGCAACTCTTTAAGGAACAACAACAACAATGTATTGAACCTTCATGTCGTTTCACAAATGGATTGAACGCCTCACGTCGAGTTCAATCCCTCCACATAAAAACAAAGTCGGACGCTTCACCAGACTTCAAGTCGGGTTCAATCTCTCCACAGAACACACGTAGTGTTCAAACACTCTGCGTTTTCTCTTTCAATGTGGGCTCAGTAATATTACATGAGAGGTGACCTCCACATAGGATCGCGGGCTCTTGCATGCATGCTTCTCCACACGAGTTCACGAGGTCCTTCAACAACAATTTTGTGGCCACATCAAATTGGAGGACCACTGGTCGAATAAACCATCGACCCTAGCAACAAATCTCCTTCACAACAAACTCTTCTTCACTTCAATCTGGCGTGAGACCAATAACGTATCCTTTCACTCTGAACACGCTGCACGTTGCTCCACGCTGCTCGCTGCTCCATGTTGCAATTTCACTCTGAACACGCTGCTCCACGCTGCACTTGCACTCTAAACACGTTGCTCCACACTGCACTCTTCTTTACAGGGTACAATGCCTCCATCGCAATACAACACATACCCGTCGAAACCCCTTCAATGTTCCTCTGCAATCTGATGAAACTGGAACGCCCTCCCGTTGGCTTCGATGGCAACGCTAATCGGTTGATTCGTCGTAGTCGTCTTCAGCGAATTCTCATCGCTCTCGGGCACATCTTCGTAGTCATTGATACCAGTCGATGCGCCCTCACACCAGTCGACGAAACCTGCACCACCAGTCTACACGCACTCAACAACGGTGGTGTGGCTCTGATACCAAATTAATTAACAGAGGCAGAACAGAATACATGAGCATAGCTCACCTTCGTTGATTATTGAAGCTAATCATTACATTTATATAGCACAAACAAGCTTGAATTGACCTCCTACAAATGTGGATCTGAAACCACTAGCAAACCTCAAACTAGACAGGCACACAACAACTTAGTTACGTAAATCTTAACTAAGTATCCTAATTTCTACATTATTCCAATAGAAAGCTAATTGCGTCCCAAAATATGCAAACAAACCTTTCCAAAATTTTGAGGTAAATTTGGTATCTCGATATAAAATGATCATCTTGGGCATGCCATGCAATCTGGAAATTTCTTTCATGAAAATATTTGCAATATTTGTTGTTTTGTAAGTGGGTTTAATTGGAATAAAGTGAGTCGCCTTGTTCAACTTATCCACCACCACCATGATTGCATCATGTTGCTTGGCTATCCTTAACACTACAGTAATGAAGTCCATGGAGATGACTTCCCATTTTCATTCTAGATTTGTAAGGGTTGCAATAGTAGGAATGCCGTTATGGCGGAATTGTAGCTGTTGTTATTGGAATTTGGATCCCAGCGATCTCGATTATTTCAGTCAGATCACTTTATTTATTAATCGAATTTGTAAAACTGGAGCGCGTACGCGTATAACTTTCGGCCGACGGAGACGTTTGATAACTAACATTCAAAACGCTCTATTTCTGGTCACCGTTGCCGGTATCTCGCAAAACACTACTGTCAGAAGTTTCAATTCACCGGATTTTTTTAGTTTTAACGCTTTGGCCGAGTCAAAGTTTGCCAAAATCGCCGGCAGCAGTTCCACAATCCACCATGGACGGATCTGCTGACTATGCCGAAGCTGTGTAGGAAAGCCGAAATTTTTGCCGGATTCTCCACGAATTTTTTGCTAAAAAGAGAGGCATTTGAGTGGCCCTTCCCGTCGTTTCTCCGGCGTCAGCACCCACGCCAGTCTGGTTCAAACAATCAGAGTACGTTCGTCCGTTTGACGTCAGATGAAGGAATGTACGAAAATTCAAAAATATTGTGTACGCAACGTGACGGGTGTGTTTTGGATGGGGGTCGACAGGGGAGGGTGTGCCACGTGGTACTAATTTTCCGTGGGAATAAGACAATGATGGATCAAAGGACATTTTCCTTGTCAAAAATTTGATGTGCTTGTGACATAATTTAATGTAGGATTAAAGTTTTACTTGATTAAATTGAAAGAATGAGGCACTGAGTGGTTTGGGTGTTTTTCAGTATGTTAAATCCATTTTTGTATTGATTTTAAATAATAAAAAATTTATATTCACTAATTCTGGCAAAAAAAATCATTTAGTAGAACAACTAGCCAACCTCATTTTTATGTGTTTGATTTTTTTTTTTCGTCAATTTTGTTCTAATTCTTGTTTGGATTTGTAGATTTGAGTTATTGGGATTTATAAAATTTGAGTGTTTCAAAAAAAATTCAGGTCATTGAATTTATTTATGCATTCAAAAATGCAATTTATCATTATGCAATTTAAATGATAGAAAATTGTTATTTTATCAACAATCATATGGTCAGATTCAATAATGATTACCTGAAAATGTTTGATGCAATGTAATGCAGTGTAATTGATATTTGAATAATACCATTTTTTATAATTTATTTTGAAATTGGATATATATGTTAGATTTATCTATGCATTCAAAAATGCAATTTAAACCATAGAAAATTGTAATTTCACCAACAATTATATGGTCTAACATGATAATGATTAACTCGAGATTTTTGATGTAATGTAACTCAGTATACTTGATATTCAAATAATATTATTTTAGATAATTTCTTTTAAAATTGGATATATATATGTTAAATCTATGGATCCATTCAAAAATAGAAATTTGTAATTTCACCAACAATTTTATGATCAAATTCCATAATAATTACCTAATTTTTTTGTATGTAATTTAATAGACTATAATTGATATTTAAATAATATCATTTTCTATCCTTTCTTTTAAAATAGGATATATATATATATATATATATATATATATATAAAGTTGTTTCATCCATTTAAATCTATTAAAGCCTCTCTTATAATTCAAAAGTGCAAATTGTCATTGTAAAATCATGATCAACTTCTTACCAAATTTTAAAAAAAAATCTATTAAAAAACAATTTAAATAATTTTAACCAATTTTACCTCACTTTATGATCACTGTTGAAAGGTTGTTACTATGTTAATTAACTCAAATGGCATCCTCTTACAACAGAAAGTTCCCCACTTCATAGTAAAACATGCTTTGTATCATTCTTCTACATGTTTGTATTTGGAATTTTTTTTCAAATAATGACATCGTCTTAGAATCAAGGGCAAAAGATGTATTATTTGGTCCATAAATGGAAATGGAAAGGGTTATTTGTTTTTGTTTTTTTTATGCTTTGTTTAAGTTATAAAAGTCAATGTAGAGTTGGATTTGATGACAATTTCAATTTTCATTTTTTCTAAATTTGATTTACCCAAATTTTATAGGATAAAACTATATGCATGGAGAGTAGCTAGGTGTTCTCCATTATGAGGGAGATGTCACTCTTGTGTTATGTTAGATAATGTTAGATAAGCTTACACAAAACCATTACACATTACACACACAAATATATATACTAAGTACTTACATATAACAACATCCAAAATATTAATTCCTTCATATTAAATGATGATAAAAAAAATTACACCTTAAGAAATTTGATCTCTTTGGCTGCTTGATAGATTTGAATTTAAAGGTACTTTGGAAAAATAAGGAAGTTCAGTTTCAAATTTCTGTAGGGAGGTCAGAAGGAGAGTTTTGTGATGCCTTGGGTTAAATGGGACTCTCTAGCTTTGCCAAAGTTGTTGGGAGGATCGGGACTGAAGAATCTCCAAAAATTTTCCACTACCCTTACAACCAAGATGGGATGGAGGCTGATCCAGTCTGAAAATTTATGGTCGAAGGTAGTTATCCAAAAATATATAAGGTCATATTCCGTGGTGGAGTGGATTAGAAGGCCAACACATAGTTTCCAAAACTACTCTATCACGTGGAAGGCCCCTGTCAAATATTTTTCGATTATTAGCCAAGGGCTTGCCTGGAAGGTCGAAAAAGGAAATTCCCTCAGGATTGGTAGAGATCCATGGCCAGGAAGCAATGGTTAGCATATCCTTCCTCGGGTTTTAATCAACCGATTGCATGATTTGGGTTATTTCCACCTAAACCAAATTGTCGATGAACAATAAACGACGATTTGGAGCCAGGGCTGGAAAGATGCACAAGCCTTGAACTTGGAAGAACAACTCTCTATTCATTGGAGTGAGAGTCATATTAGAATCAAAGACCAAGAAGACAAACTAATTTGGCAATTCAGTCCTTTTGGGGTCTATACCCCAAAAGATGGCTATTCTATTTTAATGATCAATCTCAAACAATAGGCTCTAGATTGGTGGTGAAAGGGGGTTTGGAAATCCAAATGTCCACTAAAGGCCACAATGTTCATGCGATATCTCATCAGGAGAAAGGTTCCCACTTGGGATAGAATGAAACTAAGAGGACTGGAAGGGTTGGGTTGGTGCCCTTTATGTAAGGGAAACGAGGAAACTTCTACTCACCTTTTCTTAATGTGCCCTTTTTCTCTACAAACCTGGAGAGTTGTCTCTTCTTCTTTGGGTTTATCTTGCAACTGGCTTGGGCCATCCATTCAAGAGGTTTGGAGAACCTGGTTAGAAGACCACATATATAAAAACATCAAGGCACTTCCCCTACTTATTCTATGGGGCATATGGATTGCTCGTAATGCCTCTATTTTTAAGGATAAGTCTTCCCTTCCTGACATAATTGCTACCCAAAGTCTCACAATCCTTGCACATTTCCCTCAAGGAAAGGATGTTCCTCCTCCCAGGCAGGTGGTGGTGGAACATATTGTTTTTTCCCGGACATGGGCTTTTTTTTACGGTGCTTCCCAAGAAAATGGAGTACATTGTGAGGGTGGGGGAGTCCTTTTCTTATCCCCATCTCATTTTTTCAATTTAAAGTGGGGATTGGGCTAGGGATCAAATAATTTTGCAGAACTTTCAGCTCTAAAGCTTCTTCTCACCTTTTCTTGTGAAAAGGAGACCTCAAACCTTCAAATATTCAGAGACTCAATGTTGGTCATCAACTGGTTCAGGAAAACCCAACAGTGTCACAATATTATATTCTCTCCTATTCTGGATGAAGTCTTTACAATTTCAAATATATTCACAAATTTGTCCTTCAAACATGTCTACAGGGAAAGGAATGTATAGACAGACTCCTTATCTAAAGAAGGTTCTTTCATGGCTCACGAGCAACGACACATCTTAGAGTTCAAGGACAGTCAGAGTTATGAGCATTTCCATCGGCTATTTATAGAACAATTATGACCAGGCAGGGCTCTTCAACAAGTATCGTCTTTTTTTTGCATTGGCTCATGGATATTACAGTAATTAGTTTTTCCTCTTTATTGGATTAAGGATTGAACTAGCAACTTTAATGGGAGAAGGCTCTTGTTTTTCCTCACAGTGATCATCCACAGAGTTTGTTCAGAATTTCAGAGTTCTTTTTTGCTGCAGATCCTCTAGAATCTTGTTAAAACATGAAGTTACAATTCACATTTTTTTTTTGTATGGAGTTTTTTTGGGACCTTTTTTTGTGGACTTTGTACACAACCTATGATGCTAGCTCTCTAGATGGCTATAAGCCAAAGGATTTAAATGCATGCCCCAACATGCATTCTTCAAAATGTAAATTTTATATATATTAATAAAATTTACACTTTTTTCCTCCAGAAAAAGAAGAAGAAGATAGATTTGGATTTAAGATGGATCTACACTAGTTTACTCTAAAGTCTCTAATTTTTTCTAGAAACTATATATAAAATTATTAGAAATTCAAATATTTTTGCAAAAACATTGTCTGACATTTATTTTCCCTTGGACTTCTCCGCTCTTTTTACAAACAAGAATCATGTTAACCACCCAAGTGGAGTGTCTAGCAAGGTATATGATTGTGGCATCCAACAATTGTTTTAACTCCTATTGAATGATAGACTAGAATGAGGGATGTATGGGTTTTTGTTTATGCTTAAATAGTTTTATATTATACTTTATAGGTATTGTATTGAGGGTATATTTGACAATTTTTTTCCAATTGACTATATTTTTCGATATTTTTTTCAAAAAATAAATCGTTAATTTTATTTATTTTTATTTCACTTATTTATTTTTTTATAAAATTCACCAAAATTAATATTAAATTAGATGTTTTTATTGAATATTAACCTATATTATCTACATGTATGATTTTATCAAACCAAAATATTTATCTATAATACTATACTTATATATAATATTTTATTCCTTAAAGTTTTTATAATCATATGTTGGACATCCAAGCGAATATACCTGATATTTTATAAACAACTAATTGTAACATTGTTTATCATCATTGGTACAACATATTCCAATGTTTATCACCTTGGGATCTTGCTTAGTACCTAGGTTCATTGTTTCATATTTTATAGAAGAGTGTTGTTTTAGTGTTTACAAGTATTTGAAACCTATATTGTAAGTCAAAGAATTTTAAGGCTCAACATTCACCTGGGTATGAAATTGTGCTTTACCTCTATCATTTATTCCTCACATTTATCCCTGCACTTGGAATGCCCCTCATCATCAATGATGGAATATTTGAACGTGTTTTTATTAGTCCCTGCCCTTCGGGTAGTAGGGACTTATAGTAAACGGTTTTTAATCTGGGCATTAGTTTTGCACGGAGTCCAAAACACTTTTTATCGTTATATCCTAAGTTATGGAGTTAAAACACTTTATAACCTCCAATAAAAAAACTTAAAGATGAGATATCCGTTAATACAAAACATTTACTTCTTATTTGGCCTCATATCGAGGCAAGGAACAATTTTGATGAGAATTTTAGTTTCAAAATTACACAAATGGAAGAGATATCCATATTACATGGCTTGAGGTGAACTAATGCTACCTCTAGAGCTAGCATTAGTTCATAAACATTTAATGTTTATACATTTATCCTATTGTAAGTTTCATTTCATTATCCGTAAGTTTCATTTCATTATGTTTATTCTTTGTTGTGTCCAGTTGTTGTAGCTGCCCTATCCACCTGTTCTAGCTACCCTGTCCACCTATTGATTGCATGCAGCTACGCCAGGCTACTAAAGTATGAGGAACAATGGAGGAAACTAAAGTATGAGGAACAATGGAGGAATATAAGCCTTCTCCATGCCCTTTATTGTCCCAGAACTACCCTTTATTATCCCAGAACTTCAATCAATACGTGTCCCAGTATGAGGAACAATGGAGGAATAGAATGTTAGAAAAACAGATCACGGAGCAATAAAATAAAGAAAATGTGGAAATAAAACACAAAAGATACACAATACAATAGAGACACAGATATATGTGGTTCACCCAGTGTGGGTTGCGTCCACCAGAGAAATTGTCAGGTCCTTCCTTTATTATTATCCAACAAATGAAGGGATACAACCTACAACAAACCCACTGTAACTTCCTCTTCATTATCTCACAGTATCCTATCTTAGAATACAATATTCGCTCTCTTCCTTAGCTGCAATACATTTCCCTCTAAAAGAGGGTTGCCTTCCAGGGCAAAAAACCCTAACATAATTTCTACCATTAGATCTACGACCTTATAATGAACGATCCAGATTTACAATGAAATTACAATATACATTTGCAAGTAAAATTTTCCTTCGGGGAATGCTACCCTCGGACCCTGTAGAGGGGGAAACCCCCCTCTACACTCCCCCGCATGGAAGAGTGTACATTCTTTTGGGGTATAAACACGGCTGAAAACAAAGACCTCTGAATCTGGAAGATAATCGGGCTCCACAACCAACAATCTCCCACTTGGAGATTAATCTCAACAACTCCACCGTTGTTGTATATGCTGGACTATGAACCTTCTTAGACCTGGAAAATTTCTCATCTTCACCTTCATGCTTGAAGACCAACCGAAACTGAGAAAGAACTCAGTTTCTCCCTGTTTACTCCCTTTGTTAACATGTCTGCAGGATTCTGGCTAGTGTGTATCTTTTCCAACTTCAAATGTCCATCTTCAAGATGGATGCAGTATGAAATGGTACCTCACTGTATATGTAGTCTTCTTTGAATGGAAGGCAGATTTCTTTGCAAGATGGCACTTTCACTCACAATACAACTTTGTTATTCTCACCTTCTTCAGGATTCCTCACTGAAACCTCTCTGTAACCAAATCATTTATTTACTATCCTCTGTAGCAACAACATACTCATACGTTGTTGAAGTGCAACAACATTTGTAGTTTCAAAATCCAACTCTTTGTTGTTCCGCAGATGGTAAAAACATACTGTGGTGCTCCTCACACGGTATCTTTATCCTGCCTGCATGAGATGTATCCTGTGAGCAATATCAAGACCTCCGAAAGATAATGCATGAGTAGCAATGCCTCTCAAATGCCCAAGGAATCAACTCTTACTCAATGTTTTCTTTACAGTTGTTCATATACCTTCTCACAACCCCCCTTGCATGTGCAATATCACGGTCTTGTAAAAACCGCCGCTTTTGGTATAACTATTGATGAATAGGGACCATGCATGTAATTCCATCTCCTCTTGGCAGAAGGACACATGCGTTGAGCGAATGGTTGGCCAAAAGTGTGTACTAATTAGTTTTGCGTGCCGCGTGAGAGACCTTTCCAACACCTTTTATGTGTACTTATCCTGAGACAATGTCAGTTTGGGTGCAATCTCTTGTTATTCTCATACCAGGATTTTTTGCATCACCCAAATCCTTCATTGCAAATGGTGGACCATTTGGTGAAACATTTATATCTGCATAATAGACCACCTTTGGCTTTGTATGACATCTACATATAATAGAAAGATAATATAGCTTTCCATTTTCTAGCTTTAAAATAAACAAAGTGATCAAAAAAGACATCTACTATAACCTTGTCCAGTCATAAACACATCGAACTTCAAATACCCTTTGCCTTAGAGCTTGCTTTATTCACCTAAACATTGCTTTCGCTTTCACAGTCTCCTTCCCTTTGACCTCATACTCATTAGAGCCTTGGTGTTGGAGATGAACACAGCCATTAACCACTCATAACCCGGATCAAAGATCAACATCGATGTTTCCGTGAGTACAAAAGCCTCTGAGGAAGCATCCACATTGTCCATAGCGGTATGAGCCGATTTATTAATGCAAAGAAAGATTCTGGAGATTACAGAGATTTTCTCCTACGATGGGTCATGGAGGTGGCGGAGGAGATACATATCGCGCATATATGTCACTCTTTAAATGAGATCATGGACCAATCGAGGTCGGTAAGCCCGCGAGAGATCAATGGGTACGATTAAGATGTCGAGGAGAGTATGGCAAATGGATCACTCTTATTAAAGGGGAATATCGTGACGGCAAAGTCCAGTTTCCTGCTGTGCACTAATGCATACTAAAAGCTTACCTAGCGACATATTAGACCAAGTAAGATCTTAACTATCTAAATTGTCTAAATATCTATAGCATCCCCTTAAGAACAACTTGGGATAAGTTGAAGGATTTACAATAATGACACAATAGGAGAAAGGAAGGAGGCATTAGAGCCTATCCCTGAGATAGCCGAGCTTCACGAACTCTAACGCCGGTGAAGTTTGAAAACATACCTTAGAGACTTTGTGAAAATACGACTTGATGATCATACGTAGGGCAAAAGAGCACTTCAATAACTTGATCATGAATAAACTTTCCGATGAAGTGCATAGCAGCTCGATGTGTTTTTTGCTTTGATGTTGAATTGGGTCTTTGTAGATCTTGATGGCACTTTGATTGTCACACCAAAGGGTTTGGTGGATCGTGTGAGTCCAGCTGAAAGGATCTGTCAGGCGGCCAGGCTCACGACTTGCATTCTGGTTCGCTCGTTACTCTGCTTCCTCTTGAAGAAAGTGCAGCCTTTGGTGTTACAGGCCCAGTAGTCTACAGACAAAGGCTGAAACATAACTGCAATGACTTCAAATCATCCCGAGTCGCCCGGCCCAATCGGATCAGTGAAACCAACAATGGGAGTCCCCACGAGCGTAATGTATCCCAAAGCCCCAGAGCGATTACCACGAACATGAAGCATACTTTTAAAATTTTGCTTTCAATGGCTCATGGGGTGTTTTCATATAACCGAAGACAACAAGATATATACGGAAAAGATCGGGTGATTCTGATCCAAGTATAAAGAGGCTACCAACTAAGCCCGGCCGATCACAGGGGGTGGCATCAACCGGAGTACAAGTGGAGACAAGTTTGACTCGATATTGGAAGGGATAAGGGGTTTGTTTACAATTGTCCATGTGAAATTAGCGAAGAAGGTCACAAGCATACTTAAAATGGGAAGAGAATTCCTTCATTAGTTTGCAAAACTTGGAGGCCAAAATAATAGTGAAAAACTAAGTCTATCATTCCAAATTTTTTCTTAAAATTTGAACTCTACATGGTTTCAAAGTTTTGAGTCACTACCCACGATGGGATAAGGTCATCAACATAAAGGACAAGGATGATGATATGAAGCCCTGCTGCTGAACTAGACATTAGGATCCCGAGAATGGCATCTGAAATCCGGTGGCAATAAAAGCTATCCATTTGGCGCGCCACCAAGCTCGGGGAGCTTGTTTAAAATCATAAAGAGATTTCTTAAGGCGTAAAAAAATTAGAGTCATTTTGGACATAACCGGGAGGTTGTTCCATGTAGATTTCTTCTTTCAATGTACAAGGTTGCTGTCGCCGATGGACTCCATTTAGCGAGGCGACAAGGGCAAGAACCGGCGTTGGAATTCATTGCATTCGGTAGAAGGTTCATTATAGTCAATACTTCCAGCGGAAAATAAGCATTATTAACAATACTTTCCGCCGTCAGTTAGTTGGTATACCCATTTGCATCTAACAAGTTTTCTTCCTTTTGGAAGAATTACAAGATCCCAAGTATCATTCGCCATTAAAGAGTGATACCCTTTATTCATTGTTGTGTCCAAATCTAGATGGAATGTATCTTTTGCAAATGTATTTGTATCATGAGTTTATGAAACTTGAGCCAAAAGAAAGAAATTTCGGCTGGAGCTGAGCGTGTCGTGACGATCACGAGAAGGATCACCAACAAGATCACAGTTACTTCTCGTGTTGAGCGGACCATCTAGGAAGGCGGTGGGCAGATTGCTGTTCGAGGTTCAAAGGAATCATCACGGAGAATGTCGTGGCTGAGTGCTGAACCTACTCGCATCATCATCGAAGAAAGAATCGGTAGAAAGCAGAAAGAAACAGCGCTAAGATGGCTCATGGTAGGAAGAAGGCACACCGTAGAAGTAGGCTCATGGCGGGCCAAAATATTTTCATCAAATTTAACATCTCTTCTAAGAATAATTTCATTACAATGTGGTGGAAGAGTCGCAGCGGCATCTGGAATATCGCAAATATACGCCTTTCTCCTTTTAGAACATGATGCTTTTGGTTTCTATCGCTCGGGAATGTGAATTTATGCTATCTTGCCAAATACGATGACTTTATCTGGTTTAATTTTAGTCAGGCTGCCTTTAGGGTGTTATATTTTAAGATCCTTTGTAGAGCGCGATTGACTATGTAATTTTCATGATTGATTACTTACGCTTGTCTGTGAACTTAATCCATGGATTGGATCATTCGATTAGCCATTTCTTTTAATGGGTTCTTTCTCTCGGTAACACCATTTTGTTATAGTGTATATGGAGCGGTGTGTTGCATTTGGATGCCGTAACTAGTCACGTGCTTGTAAAATTATTGTTCACATCAGTGGCCTCCATTATACGTTCTTAACCTTTGAATTTGATGTCGGTGCTTTTCTACAAGGGCCTTGTAGGCGAAAAGCATCAAAAACTTCACTTTGAGTTTTAAGAAGCAATACGTACGGAAAAGTCGTAGTTAAAAATACTTGCACCGAAGAAGGAAGAAGAGACCACAAATCGCGTGACAAGCGCAAAGGATTGCGGCGTGCCAAGATGCCCGTTTTTCAAAATTGTCAGATGATGTTTCTTAGAGAACACAAGCTGACACCATCTGCGCCAAACGAGAGGAAGACCGGTCACCATACATTTGATTACATAGTTGTTGTAATGAAGGATAGTTTAGGCCTTTGGCGCTCTTTTCCAAAGTTCAACTCAAGTCTGCTGAGAGCAGCAAAGCGTGAAAAAAGTTGATGACCCAAAGTTGTCAAGCTTGCGCTGGCACATTATCATCGGCAATTCGATTTGCAAGAACATGTTGGGATCTTTTAGATCTGATTACAACGGGTGGGGGTGAAAACTGGTGGTTTTACCTTCATGGACAGAGTGATTTGATATCTTGAGAGAAGGTTGAAAGACACGGAACACATAATACATCATTGGAAATGCCATTTTGTGCTGGTGTTCCGATACCTGGCACTAGAGATCTATCATCACCAACAAATATTTCGCCGGTACATTCATTTAGACGAGAAAATATGGCTTTTATCCTTAGCCATATGATAAGATGCTCTGAATCAATAAGCCACTCCTTGAAGAAGAAGTAGTAGAGGTGTATTGGAAGGAAAAACGAGGCGAGAAAGTGCGTAAATACTTGAGAAGAAGAAGAGGAATCAATCTTGATGTTGTGCTTCTAGCTAATCGCTCTAAGGCTTCCATCTTCTTGAAACATCTGAATCAATCATGGTATCTTTTGGCCAGATTCACCGATGTTTGTTAGTATTCTTTATATCTGATCCTTTGTCACCATTAGAATTTGAAGCTATCTAAGCGGGTTTAGGACATAGGTTGTTTTGTTTGTTGTGGCGAGGATGTTGCTTCTTGGGATACTTGGGTTTATCTTCTGGCGGGCAGTAAGGCTTTGTTTGAGGTACTGCAGTGTTGATCACTCAAAGTTGTATAAGCTATCTTCCTCTCTAATCAAAATTACAAAAAGGACTGAGTGGGTTCTACATAAGCTTCCCCTAAGGCCTCTTTCATGGCATAAAAAGGTAGATAAACACAAAATATGCACTACCTGGCTTAGAAAGAATAAGATATGTCTGGCGTTGTTCCTTCATTTTTTATGTTGCATTCTATACATAAAATTCTTAGTGTTTTAAATTTAGATAGATAGTATCCAATGCAATAAATATCACTTGGACTTAAGGTCAGTGTTTTATTTTCTAGCTGTTGTGCTCGAATAATGGGTTACCAAGCAGTTGAAATCTTGTCCCATTGCTTGAGTTCATCAACTCATGAAAGATGGTACCTTAATTGAGAGAATGGACATTCAATTGATCCGTTTAACAGTATTCTATTATCCCATTTGGCTTTTATCATCATCAATGGGATGTTTTGCAGTTCCCATGAAATTGTCTGATAGAAGCCTTTGTATGAAATATTTACATATAGGATCTCCCGAAAGTGGTTGTCATTTGGTAAGCATGGCCGATTACTGTAGAAATATATTAATGTAGATAATCTTGATTTAAAACACAGGAAACTGTCTGGATGGAAAGATCCTAGAAGCGTTGTCTTGGGTTTTAAAAGCGTCTGAACTTGATATGAGAGTTATGCCTTTAAGAGCATACGGTAAAACTGGCGGTAAAAAAGCTACTTTGTAAAAGTGACCCACTTTATAAAGAAGTGGATCACTTTAACAATGAGGTTACCTTATAACAGAAGAATTTCATGCAAAATAACTTTCAAATAAAATATAAAGCTATATAGTGATTGCTTTTGCCCTTGAAGTGAAATGCACTTTACAATTTAACATGAACTTTTTCAAAAAATGTGACAAAAAGAGAGACTTGAACTCTATACCTCTTACTTAATAAGGCAGGATTTAACAATGGTCTATAAAACATATTGTAATGTTTGGAAAGGAGGATTGGGGGTGTTGTTGTTTGTTGTTGTTGTTGTTGGAGAGCATGTCCAAAAAAACTCTTTTCACAAAAATTGCTTCGGTAATAGCAAAGAGATTCGGATCGGTTAGCTTGGGAAGATGCACCTTTTCCTATCTGTTTTACGGTTGCGAGATCGCCAAAGGAAGGCGGGGCAAAAAGAGCATCATGAGATAAAACATCGGCTAAAGCGTCATCAAAACAAAAATTTAAAAATCATTATTAGGACTTTATACCTCGGGATTATTTGTAATAGGTATCTTGGGCAAAGCGAAACCTTACCGAGTGGCAAAAAGTGTTCACACGAATGGCGATACTCGGGCGAAATGGAGCAGTTCTTTTCGGCCCGAAATGTACAAAAATTCGGAAAATGGATATGCTTCAGCTACGTCTCGATCTGGCGAGGGCGGGTCTTTCAAGCGATTTCGATGCATGTTCCAACCGCGAATTATTCCAGCGGAGGGCGAACACCTTCGGTAAATACTCATAACCATATCAAAAGATCCCAACCTGCAGATGTTTTAGTAAAAACCCCTAAAATAAAGCTGGCAGCCAGCACGACCACTTGGGCTTGGGTTTATTAATGCAAACGAAAAGGATTACAATGATATTTTACAAGAGAGTTTCCTAGAATCGATCATCGACAGTAGACCCTCCATGCTCTGTAAACAGAGATCATGGACCAATAAGGTACTAAGCCATGGATCAATATAACCACTAGTATTGAGGAGAATATGAACAATTGGACCACTCAATGTCGGGAACATATCATAACCATCAGATTTCCTAACTACAAATGCATACTAAAAACACACTTTTACCTAGATTTATATTAATTGAAGTGAGATGTAACTCTAAGTATCTAAACATCTCTTACCAGCCGTTTTTACCAATATATCGCTATAAACATGGAAAAAGTGTTTTTACATCGAAAACATTCAGAGTTACAAATCTTACGCTACCCACGAGGGTAAAATATCCCTGAGTGAGTCATTTTAACAACGGGGAGAAAATATTTCATCAAAAGATCTATACATTTCTTTTGTGCAACCCCATTTACAAGTCTAGCCTTGTATGTTTTCTCCTCCATCTTCTTCCTTCAACCTTAAACCCATTTTATTACGCAATGCTCTTTTTCCTCACGGGCAACCTAAACCAAGTCAAGTCTAGTTATTTACCCGAAGATCCATTTCACTCAGCTAATGCCTTACTCCCGCTTCTTTTGTTATACGCATTGCCTCTTCCTGTTTCACCAAAATCGATCAACAATAAATAATTCAATGAAGGAGAGTATAGTTAAGGGGGTATACCTGCTTTGGTAGATCTTCTAAATACACTTGCACGAGTTTGAGGTACCTATTATCTTTTTTTGTACATTTTGATTTTCAAGTTTTCCTTTGGAATTTCTTTTTAATTGATCTCATCAAACATGGTTTTTCTTTTTTCTGTTTCTTTTCCCTACAAGTGATGACATGACCTTCTCATTGGATATGACATCTCTGCTCTTAATGATTTTTTTATTTTCATAATCCATAAAAGATGTAAAATCATTAACACTGTATCAATAAAGGTACACTTCTTGGATTCCTCGAGCTTTGTTCTATTTTCTTTATCAATATGGATAAGTAACACATAGAATCTTCAAAGATAGTTTACTTTTTATGTCCATGCCCTCCTCTGGAATTCTACCATCAAGAGGGCTTGAGGGTCCTTTGTTTATTAAAATATGATATCTACAACATATACAGGCTGGCAAGAGCAAACCAACATACAATGCCTCCTTGGGCGGCTCCATGATTATCCGTTCATCCTTTCTAACACCATTTCTTGTGGTGTTCTTGGAATCTTCTCTGAATCCCATGGTATGAATATTAATCATCAAAATCCTTGTTTGCAATATTCACCTCCATTATCTTATCTGAGACACTTCAACTTTCTGTCTCATTTTCCTCCTTAAAGCTTTCCATTTCTTAAAGAATATCAAAAACATCAATTTTTTTGTCAGAATGCAATAAAACCGAGTTTTTCTAGTTGCATCATCAATAAAAGTAACATAATGTAATAGTACGAGAGATGATGCAGTACGGTCCCCACATGCATCTATATACAAGCTCTAACCTTTTCACTCTTCTTTTCTTTTTTTTTTTTTTTTTTTTTTTTTTTTTTTTTTTTCCTATGGGGTGTGGCATGAAGTCCAAATCAATTTGTTTAAGATGAAAACAAAATTTCTTTTATTGGAAATATCGCATTCCCTTCTACTCATGTCCAAGTCTATAGTGTGGTGTTGTATCCCTCTGAAAAGAATCTAAAGAGATAGAAGAGTCAATACTACGAGTACATAAATCTGATGTACCTACTTTCTCTCCTTTTTCTATCACCAAGATCCTTTGATGACCTTCCCGTCTTGTCGTAAATATGGATATACAACCTTCACTTGTGGTGTCTGTTGAAATTATATTTTTCATTAGATGCGGAACATGTCTTACCTCTTTCAACAACCATTGGTTTCCATTGCTTTGTTTTATTTTGCCATTCCAACAATGAATTTTGCATGGTGCATCATCACCAAATGAACCTATCAAAATCACCTTGAACATAATCTAGAAAATGTTTCCTATAGGGTGTGGCATGAAATGAAGCCCTTGAATCTACTACTTGAGACTGAAATATTATCTATAGAAAGGAAGCATCTTGTAACACATCTTTTGGTACACATTTAGCCTGCGATTTCTCTCCCTCGCCCATCTCTTTGTTTCTTTGGAGCTCTGCGGAGTCTTTCTTCATATGTCGCTCTTCCCACAATTATATCACTCTATCTTTCAAAGTCTAGATTTGGATCTACCTTTCCTATAATTCCCACAGTTCAGGCCGCTCACTCTATCCTTTGTCTTCCCTTGTTCTCCATGTTCAGCGCATTACCCGATGTCTCCTTTGTAACTTCATTGTCATAATAGAACAATTTAGGTGGGAAGTTGTGAACCGTTGTTCCAGCTTTCCGGCAATGAGAACAATATTAGAAGGCCGACCTCATCATCAAGTCCACTTTTAAAGAACTTAGTTGATTAAATGGCGTATTAAATTCATTTAAATGATCACGCAATAGACCCACTTATGACATCTTCATATTAAATAATCTCTTCATAGAAATACCTTATTGGACTGAATGGTCGAGGGTTTTTCATACAATTTAGTCAATGTCTATCAAACCCGTAGTTGTCTTTTTCTTCCCGAAATATTGAAGAAGCCATAGAGCGCTACCATGCTTTCAATTTATTATAGTTCCTAGAGCCTTCTGTCCAAGAATCTCCCATTCTTAGTTCTTCACCGAGTAAATCCGACTTCTTTGCTATTAAAAGCCCAATGGTAGGAATACATCCTTCTAATATAATCTTCCATTTATGTTTCCATAGATGGTAGTTTTGGTTGTTAAATGTTTTGACCCTAAACTTTCCATCTTAAGACATTATACCCTCAAACGGGGCCCTCTTTCTGCTGTTACCTTTCACTCGATGTCTGGGTTGTTTGAAAAACAAGATCGTGGAGCAATAAAAATAAAACAAATGAAATAAAACAAAAAGATACAATGCATTGCAGACAGATATCACATTAGTTCACCTAGTGTAGACTCACGTCCTTGAAAATTACTGAGTCCTTCCTTTGTATCAAGCAAATGAAGGGACACAATCTACAACAAACTGTTAGCAACTTCTCCTTCATTATCTCGTATCCTATCTGCCTGTACAATATTCACTCTCATACACATCTGCAATATAATGCCCTCTTTAAAAAAGGGTTGTCTTCTAGGGCAAAAACCTAACATAATCTCTTTGTTAGATTCACACTTAATGAGCGGTCAGTTACAATGAAATTACAATATACATTTACAAGGAAAAAATTTTCCTCTTAGAGACTTAAGCCCTCGAACTTGTGAGTAACGCCCTCCTGGACCTCGCAGAGGGGGTAAACCCCTCTACACTCCCCCGTTTGGATGAGTGTACATTCTTCTGGAGTGTAAATTCTTCATAGGGTATAAAATGGCAGCAAAGACCTCTAAATCTATAGAAGATGTCGAGGCTCCACAACCAACATAGAAGCCTTCTCCATGCCCTTCCTTGTCCCAGGACTTCAATCAACATGTGTCCATGGACTTCAATCAACATGCACAAACAATCATGTCCTTTCTTGTCCCAACACTTCAATCCAAACAATCATGTCCTTTCTTGTCCCAACACTTCAATCAGCCTTCACATGCCTTTGATACCTATTTTCAGCCCTGCTAGTTGTTTTCTATTTCTTCATTTGCTAGGTGGTGGTTGCTACCGATTTCTTCATTTGTTGGTTGAAACCTGTAGGTGAATCAACATAAATTTCATCAGTAATTTGTATTTTTTGTATCTGTGGGTTATATTACTAACTATCGAGTTTTTCACTGACCCATGGATCTGTTCTCATGGGCCTCCTGTAATTTTTGCAATATTTATTTCATGGAGAATTGGTGAGAATTGGTGAGCTTGAGAAAGCAATGATTGATTCCTCTATCTGGTAAGCCTCTAACTTATATCTATTTACTTATATTTGTTTGAATATATGATCAAACTAAAAATAAAACATCAAGAAACTAGAATAATTAGGCTTCTATGAATTTATCACTTACCCGTTGGATCTTAACTACGCCATCTCTCCCGATGTAGTCGATTTAGTAGTTTTCAATAGTATTATAATTGTAGTCTTTGGCGCGCGGCTCCCCCACCGACCGAACCGTAAGTCTTGGTTCTCAACCAACTCCGATGAATCACCCTCGTTCATCTCTTCCTTAGGGTAGGAGGATCCAAGATTGACAGATTACCCATCGATTCTGTAGGCACCAAGTAATCACTCCGGGAATCAAGTACGGAGCCCGCAAGCAATGCTTAGTAGATGTCAATCGCCCTTCGCCAGTGCTTTGGATTTCTGTTTATTTTGAGTGATATTATTGGCAATTATGTCCAGTTGAACACAATGTTGTTCTTATACCCGTTCCCAAAAGGTTGATTCTTAACCTGCTTCCTCCCATTGCTATGATTCAGTAAGAAGCTCCGATTATGGTGTTTCTGTTTCTGGTTATCCCGATTTAGTTCGTCCAACTTTGGGTGGAATAGATTCTCATCAAAATTTTCGCATTTGTTGTTTTCATTTTTCAAAACCTCCTTTTTAGAAGGGCCGAGGAATCCATCAGGGCAATAAACGGACATACACAGGGAGGGGGCCACCTCACAAAGCCAACATATCCCCATCTTACCAGGTGACCGAATCACTTTCAACATAGACCCGTGATAAGGAAGTGAGAAGGAAAGACTACATCAATGGCCGAGATAAACAAAGAGATGCCCCTATTGAGCCACCATACCCGAAGAGAAGGCCCCTAGGTTTCCATGAGAAGCCAAATTCAAGGCTTTACGAAACCACGCGATGAAGCTCTAAGGATAGGCCAAATACATGTTGGTTTCATCTTCGCTAGAGACACCATCCGTAGAAAAGGCATATTCAAAAGTACTCACAGTTGATTGAATATCACTAGCAAACAACACCTGGCCCCAGTTTAGGTAGGAAAAACAATTAGCTCTTTCCCCGGTGAGACACTCATTGTATGAGAGATGAGTCTGTGCATGCATGATACATGATTTCTGGAGTCTATGCATGCATAATACGTGGATGATGAACTTTGATTATATTATATTATATTATTATATTATAATATAATAAACCTGTACATATGTATCCATAAATTCAATGCATTACCCATCTTCGTTGCTTGCTATGCCTTTCCGCTAGTTGACCAATTCTATGATTGATTATGTGTTGGATAGCCCCACTTAATCCTACCTTACTCGCCACCTTCAAATTCTTTGTTTAGAGCCATCCCTTTAACCATATTTTACACACTCCATCTCAATATCTATTTTCCTTATGAAAGGAAGGAAGCAAAGAGTTGTATTGGATGGATCAATAATCTCTATTTTCCTTATCAAAAGGAAGGAAGCAAAGAGCTAGAATGGATGGATCAATATGGTGATAAGAGTAGGAATAGTCAGATCTTTAGTTTGCATTTAGTTTACTTAGTTGTCGGAACGGTCGAAGTAGGAATAATATGTACAAGCGCACTAGTAGATGCTAACACCCTATTCTGACATTGGTAATGGTTGAATGGAAGGTGACTACCTTCCACTATTAGTCAATAGTCGATGCACATACCGCCTACTAATTACCGGGAACTCGGGAGAGAATACTTCAGTGAGAAATCAATGCACAAGCCTATTGGTTAGTAATAAATGCGCAAGATAATGCAATAACTAATGAAGAGCACAAGACAATGATACCACCCATGCCCATAAGAGTAGTAGCGCTTGCCAGCTGCTAAATAGCATCTTGGACGGATGAAAGGATTTTCCTTCGCTGCAGTCCTCATGTTCATTGGGTGTTATTGCATTTCCATCTTTGTCAACACTATAAAGAAGTTCACACTAAGTTATATGTCGGTGTCAATGGTTTCGTCTGCACTTGAATGATGTATTCCTATAGTTTAAACTTTAAATAGATCAAAATAGAAGAAATTTCAGCCATGAAACATTGGAACTTAAAATTGGATTTTAATTAGTACATCTATTATTAACAAGAAGACAACCCAAACTTTAAATTGAGCACTAAAATTCAAGTGAGTGATGCAGCTATTTCACTCGGATCATTGACAAACAAAATACATGCAGAAAAGCATTTTTGCCTCCACAGAAGGGAACTGTTGTACCTGATTGATTATGCCTGGTAAAAATGTGATCTTCTAGGGATTTAAGATCAGAAGCATGATTTTAATTTGAATAAACCTTATAAGATGAAGGTCCTCTCCAAGGAGTTGATGAATAGCTCATTCCAGAAGTTTGCGAAGATATTCCTATGTGAAGTTTCTCAATCAATTTTATACGCATTGCTCAATCAAGCTACTGGATAACACATCATAGCTCAATCAAGCTCCTCTACCTTCTCGGTAGGGACTTGTTGCTTTGCAACTCCCCTTGTTGGTTAAGAAATGTAAAATTTGTTTGATTACTTTCAAAGACCTACTAATTTTGGACGTTACAGGAAACAAAGGGTCTAAAACCTAAGTCCATGGACAATTTATCCAAAGACAATTCCTTTTAGAGTGATAGAGACACTATAGTAGCAACTAAAGAATCAACAATATCTCTTTGGTAGTAATTTAAGGTTAAAGGATAGAAAAGTGAAGAATCCTTTCTCACTACTTTATCTAATGAGGGGAGTTGTAGTGGCATTTGTTCCTCACTTATCAAATTACTATCTCTGAGTTATCAAATACTTCTAAAAGTTGAATCTTCATTTATATGGTGAATTGTAGGACTTACACTAATTCTTCATATTTAGTTGTTTTATTTGTGCACCGAAATTCATACCTCAAAGAGAAAATAGTTCTATTATGAGCAAGGTCAATAAGTATGCATCTTGCTTTTACACCAACATTTCAGCTATAGATGGTGAAGGTCAATAAGAAACGTGGTGTCTTCACCTTAGATTTCCCCTCAACTGTGACATTTAAAGGTGTGGATTTCTTGGGTCTGGAAGGATCCTTTAAAGATCTTAGGAGGATATTACATTGCTCATTAATTTTCAATAGCTCATGTAAAGTTATATTTTCCTTGATATGCTTCATACCTTCAACAATATTATATCAATTTTCCAAGGAGGAAGGGGAAGGTGTAGCATATGAGATTCACACTTGGGTACTCACATATGCCTACCCATTGAGAGGTGCATTGTGTGGTTCACTCCTATGCTACATTCATACATAACTTGCCTTTAATGATGATACAATAGCTCTCAATAGATTCTCTAATGTGATGGATCGACTTTCTAGAGTCCCACCCAACATAGCCTAGACTTAGGACTACTCTTGGGTGTTTAGTGCTTAGGTGAGATACCTAGGCGCCTCTTATCCCATGGTCTCTGGCATTTGGTCACTGGTTTGGATCATTTTGACCCTCGAGGCACCCACTTAGTGTATTTATTAACTTTATGGGTATGGTTCGAGGAATAAACCCCCAGTTTGGTTCATGCTCGCTTAGGATGCCTCATTTTTAGGTCCAATGTAGTCTAATTCCATTTGGAATTTCTATTTATGGGTCGAATTGAGACAACACTCATTAACCCTACCCGATCTCTTGGAGAGAAGAGTATCATGAGCGTACTAGGGGGTGTTGCATTTGTGAATCTATGACACACATAATTGAGAGTCATTTGAGGGCCTATAACTCATGGAACCATCCAAACCCATGACATTGAGTCAACATGCACAATACAATGGATCTGTATGACTTAGATCCTCCAACAACTAATCTAACATATAGCTATGCCTTTAAGTCACTCCCTTGCTTATTTATACGAGATTCAATTCCTCCTTTGAAAGGATCTCAAACTCTTCCAATCTATTTTATCTTTGAAAACCCTAATTTAGAGGTGCATACTAGAGTTTGAAATCAAACTCATTTCACCTCTTTCATTCCCTTGGACTGCTTGCACCTTCCATGTCTAATGCCGCTACAAGTATTTCTTGTGGCTACCTTGGCTCCAACCTTGCAAGTTTGATTGATTCATCTTAGGGCATCTTCATTGGCTTTGTTCCACTCATGCCTTGAATGTACCAACTCTACAACCTTACGGAATGTTCCATCACAAATATGGAAAGGGAAGTATCATCCCCCTTGAGGGTACTATAGCCTCTCTAATTTACGTTTTCATTGACTTATATTTATAGTAGTAGATCTAGCATTTGATTGATTATATATAGACATATATATTTTTATTGGAGATTGGGTTAAGCCTTGTCTTGTAGGAAATTGGAATTGCATGCATGGGATCTTCCATGATGTGCATCACTCTTGGAGACCTATCAAAACTCTCCTCTTCAAACCAAGGATCTGCATTGGCTACAATAGTGAATTATGGGTGAGTTCTTTCCAATCTTCTCTTTTCATTTTCAACATTAGGATTTCTATCTCCTTAAAGTAATTGTTGGTTAATTAACTCTAATTAGATGGCTCACCTTCCTCATCTAATTTGTTGTTAAATATTAATATGAAACCTTGGTGAAATACCCTAATCATCTAGAACCATATGTTGACATAAACAATATCTGTAGATCATCATTAACCTAGTGGCCTTTCCCCTCCTCTCAATCTTCTCTTGTCTTACTCTATGGTTTCTTGATTTGTCCCTAAAAATTTGTTGTGAAAATAATATTTTGAATGGGGTTCCTTATCAAGTAGTTTTGTATATTACTTTTGAAGAAAAGTGGAGTGGACGAAGACTATATATCAATGATTTCATAGTATTTAGTTGTGAGTGTTGGGATCACATTCCCGATGAGAAATGGAAGAAGTTGGAGCCCAAATATCATAAATGCATATTTTTTTGTTATAGTGAGGATTATAAAGTATACAAGTCATTTGATCCATCTATTCAAGATGTTATCATTTACAAGGATGTAAAACTCCATGAAATCTCTACACCACCAGATTCTGTAGAACCTCATTTTGCCTTGAATTTACTTAAGTCTTCAGATGATCCCATGTATATAAATTCCTATTTAAGTGGTGTATAAGTAATAGATATTGTTTCCACTGCTAATTCATGTGATCCACCTAAATCTCTCAAAGATGCTAGTTTTTTTCATAATACTACTAACTCTCTTCTTGTTTGGGCACATAAAACACTTTAATATTAGTATTCCATCTAGGACTCAAAGGACTAGATACAAATTTGCTCTGATGGAAAAAGTAATGGACACATATGATCCTTCCACTTATGTATGCTAAAGGAAAGCTGGAATGGGAGAAAGCAATGGATGTTTAATATTATTATTTGATTAAAAATCACACTTGGTATTTAGTTCCACTTCCTCCTAGGAAGAATCTGGTTGGATTTAAATGGGTCTATAAGAAAAAAATTATTGTGGATGGACAAATTGAAAATAATAAGTCACATTTGGTAGCCAAAGGATTTATACAGAAAGAGGGTGTCGATTACACCAAACATTTGCTCCAATTTATAAAATGAATACCATGAGAACAATTATTTCTTGCTACTTATTTTCATTGGAAAATTCACCAAATGAATGTTAATGGTGCCTTCTTAATTGGTGATCTTCATGAAGAAATTTATATGCAACAACCACATGGTTTCATTACTTCTGTTACTTCAAATTTGGTATGCAAATTAAATGAATCCTTTTATAGTCTTAAACAAGCACCTAGGGCTTGGTATGAGAAAATTGATACTCATTTCTTGAAGAGTGATTTCATGTGGTGTTGATATGATCCAAATTTTTATGTTTATTTCTCTGAAGATGATGTCCTTATAGTTGTTATTTATGTGGATGGTTTTATTCTCATAGGAAACAAGATTTTATTAATCCAGGAACTGAAGAATGATCTAAAGAAGAATTTTGAGAGGACATACTTAAGCCTTTTACATTACTTTTTGGGTCTTCGAGTCTGGCATATGGTTGATGGGATATTACTTATCATCCTATGTATGCTTTGGATTTGATTGCTTGGTTTCACATGAGTGATTGTAATCCTTCACCAACACCATTTCAATTAGGATTGTGAATCACCTCTTGTTGATGCCATACTCTATCACCAAATTGTTGGTAGTTTGATTTATTTAACTCATAGCAGGCCTAATATTTCCTTTTCTATTAGTATGGTTTTGAGGTTCATGTAAAAGCCTCATGAAATTCATTGGAAAAAAACTAAAAGGATTCCCAAATATCTTCAAGGAACTCTCAATCATGGTGTTTTCTATTCTCAGAAGGCTTCTATTTCACTTCTTGGTCATATTGATTCTGAATGGGCAATAGATGCTAATGATAGAAAACCTATTGTAGGATATGTATTTTAGCTTGTTTTAGGGATAATTTCTTGGTTGAGTAAGAAGTTGAGAAAAATTTCTCTTTCTTCTTGTGAAGCAAAGTACAAGGAAACTAAAGAAGTAATGTGTATCTAGCATGTTCTTATTGAGCTTGGACAAGTTCAGAATGCACCTACTAAGTTAAGATGTGACAATGATAATGTTATTAAGCTTGCATATAACCCAATGTATCACTCTAAAACCAAACATATTGACCTTGACACCCATTATATTCAAGCCATGGTTGTTGATGGCATTATTAATTTGGAGTACCACCCCATTAAACAACAAGTTGTCGATATCTTCACCAAGTCCATGATAGAGGTGAAGTTCATAATGCACCTATTGAGTTGAGATGTGACAATTAGAGTACTATATAGCTTGCATATAATCCAATGTATCACTCTAAAACCAAATACATTGAACTTGGTGCCCATTAGATTCGAGATCTGGTTGCAGATGGTGTTATTACTTTGGGGTATCACCCCATTGAACATCAAGTTGTTGATATCTTCACCAAGTCCACTAGAGAGGCAAAGTTTCTTCATATTTGTAACTTATTGGGGACATGGGAAGTTGTCATCAAGGGGAAATTTAAATCATAATGACATCTTCCTATTGGGAATGTGTTATATACTTTTCATGGATATCTCCGTTTTGACTTGTTTTTGGTCCATTTTTGGCTTGTTTTATGTTTTTTGACCAATAGTTTTTCAACCCATTGTAATCTAATCCTAGTTTAGGGAATGTTGTTGTAATCTAATTCGAGTTAATGAAATAGGGTTTTGGATGCTGATAAAATCTTATATATTGTATTGTGAATGGTGAATGGTGAAGTTAATATAATTAAGAAGATAGAGGCACAACTCCAAGGTTTGTTGGTTTTTCCGATTAAGGGTTTCCAGGGTAAATCTTTATGTATTGTTTGTATGCCATTGTTGTTCTTTCTATTTTTTTTAAGAATCTGTATGCATTCTTTCACTTTAAAGGTTTAAAACTTACATTTAGTATCAGAGCTAGATTATTATCTTTAGGGGGGCACCTTTGTTTCTAAGGGTTCACCTTGTTTTTTGATAGAGCAAGTTTATCTTGGGTCTGTGATAAACCTACTTTTAGTGGGAGCTCTGCTATGGTGATTCTTGTGTTGAAAGAGAATGGAGAGCAGTTCTAGAATTGAGATTGAGAAATTTAATGGTTAAATATTTAAGTTATGGAAGCTCAAGATGGAGGACCTTCTTGTAGACAAAGAAAAATAAGTCATTGTGGATCATGGCTCTGAACCTACTTGTATAACGACATAAGACTGGATGAAGTTGGATAGAAGAGTACAATACAAAATTGTATATTTTAGATTTAATGTTACTGAATGTCTCAGGAGAAGCTAAAACCAAGGAGTTATCAGATAATTTAGGGACTTTGTACCAGTATAAGTTCTTGGTAAAAAAAGTTTTCCTTAAAATAAGTTATACCTTCGAAGGATGAATGATGGAGACTCCATGACCGAGCATATAAATTCCTTTAACATTGTGGTAAGTGACCTATTGTATGTCGACATCAAAATTTCTAATGAAGATAAGTGCATTAGTTTACAATGTTCTTTGCTAGATTCATGGGATAGTCTAGTTATGGCTATTGGGAGTAATGCAACCAAATTAAATTTTGATGACGTGGTTGCATCCTGGATATCAGAAGAAATGAGGCAGAAAACCATGGAGAGTCAGAGCACAAATGCATTATCTATAAGAGTTCATCCCCAAGATAGAAATGAAAATAAGTCTCTAGGGAGGATATCTAAATCTAGAGGGAGATCTAAATCTCCACAAAAATATTTAAGGAATTCCTAGAAATGTGATAAAGTTGGGAATTATAAGAAGGATTGTAGATCTAAAAATGTTTATAAAGGGAAATGATCTAATGATGTTCTTTCCACAGAAGGGAATACCTCCTCAGAATAAGGAGGGGATGTGTATTTGGCTTCTACAAGCAGACATTCAAATCATGATGTATGGTTGATCGAATTTAGTTATCCTTTTCATATGAATCCTTAGAGGGAGTGGTTTTGTGAATATGAAAAGTATGATGGAGGTGATGTTTTCTTAGGAGATGAATTGATAGCCAGAATCATAGGACGTGGAAGAGTTAAGTTGTTGCTCAAGGATGGAAGGATTAGAACACTCCCTAGGGTTTTTCACATTCTAGAGTTGGCTAGAAACTTAATATCAACAAGTAAGATGAGTGATGCAGATATACATACTTTGTTTGAAAAAGAAACCTACAAAATGGTTTGAGGAACAATGGTGTTGACTCTATACAAGGTGTTGGGAAGCACTATCACTGATGGGTATAATAGTTTTGTTGTTCCTAAGGGTGGAAATGAAGAAGACAGAACCCCTATTGTCTCTGGAGGAAAGGAATTTCTATGGCATCAAATAATGTGACATATTGGAGAGAAGAGCCTTCGATCATTACATGTTAAATGTATGGTTGAAGGTATGTATGATTGCACAGTAGATTTCAATTTCTATGAACATTGCATATATGGTAAACATAATCGAGTAAGATTCTCATCTAGTGCTACAAGAGAAAAGGGAGTCTTAGAGTTGATACACAAAGATGTTCTTTGACCTATCTCGATTCCACCATTAGGTAAATCTGTGTATTATGTTTCATTCATAGATGATTTTTCAAGGAACAAACGAATTTATTTCCTTTGAAATAAATCTGAGGTATTTGATAAATTTAAATAGATTAAGGCTCTTGTAGAGAACTAGATGAAGAAGAAAATAAAGGTGTTGAGGACAGATAATGTTGGAGAGTTTTTTGGAAATGAATTCAATGAATTATATAAGAAGTGTGGAATAACAAGGAAAATGACTACTCCATATATACCTCAACAAAATGTAGTTGTAGAAAGAATAAATAGGACGTTCATGGAAAATGCAAGGAGCATGCACAATTGTGTTGGGATATAACAAGAATTTTGGGTAGAGGCAGTGGATACTACATGTTATTTGGTAAATCAATCACCCTCATCAGTGTTGGTTGAAAAAACTCTGCATGAGGAATGGATTGATAAGAAACCCTCTCTTAAACATCTTAGATTTTTTGGTTGCGATGCTTGTGTACATGTTCCAAAGGAAAATAAGAGTAAGGTAGATAATAACGATGAAAAATGTATATTTATTGGTTATAAAGATGTTATAAAAGGTTAAAAAAATTGGACCCTTGTAACTAAAAATATTGTTTATAGTCAGGGTGTTGTTTCTAGAGATATTAAATATGTTCCCAAACAAGAATTCCTACCAAGGGAAAAATAATGAGAGATAATAGAGTTTGAGTTGAAGGATGAATAATTTGACTCAATAGAAGAAGATGAATAATAAGAAGAACCTCATACTCCAGTTTTGAGGAGATTGGTTCAGGAAAGAAGGAAACCAAAAGGGTATACTCCACCTAATTTTCATGCTATTTTTTCTTTATCTATTATTGATGATAATCCTAGAACTGTTAGGGAGGCAATGGATTCAAAGGATAGTAAACTCTAGAAGAAGGTCATGGTTGAAGAAATGGCTACCTTGGATAAGAATTAGACTTCCAATTTAATTGAGTTTCCAACTGGAAGAAAACTCATTGGTAGAAAATGGGTGTTTAAAAACAAGTTCAATGCATAAGGTAAAGTGAATAAATATAAAGCTCGGTTAGTAGAAAAGGGATGTTCCAAGGTAGAGGGAATTGATTTTGGTGAAATTTTTTCTCTTGTTGCTAAATTAACTTCTATTAGATTTCTTTTGTCAATTTTTGCTACTTTTAATCTTGAAGTAGAGAAGATGGATGTGAAGACAACATTCCTACACGGGGATCTTGAATACGAAATACACATGAAACAACCATAAGGTTTTCAGTGAAGGGAAAGAAAGAGTTGTTTTTTCAAGCTGAAAAAGTCCCTGTATGGATTAAAACAAACTCCAAGAACGTGGTATCAAAAGTTTGATATTTATATATCGAGACTTGGTTTCTCAAGAAGAAAATCTTATAATTGTGTGTATTCCAAGCTAGTTGCTAATAATTTTATTTATGTGGTCTAGCATGTTGACGATATGTTGCTCATTGGAAACAACAAAGAAATCATCAAGGATGTCAAAACTCATTTTTATTATAAATTTTATATGAAAGATCTTGGTGCTATAAATTTTATTTTGGGAATGTAATTTAAAAGAGATGGGGCAAACATGAAACTCTGGTTGAACCAAAGGAAAAATGTTGAGACAATATTGCAAAGGTTTAATACGCAGGAATGTAAATCAATCGAGGTCCATGTTCATGTAGGTGCAAATTTGTTTGTAGATCATTGTCCCAAAACATGGGAAGAGGAAGAGGACATGTCACATGTTCCCTATGTTTTTGGCAGTTTGACGTATGCAATGGTCGATAGTAAACCGAACATTGCCCATGTGGTGGGAGTTTTGAGCAGGTATATGTCAAAACCAGGGAAGGAGCATTGGGAAATTGTAAAGAGGGTTTTCAGGTATCTATGCAACACTAAATATTATGAAATCTGCTACCAAGGAAGACCTAGACCAGATAAAGTGTTAGATGTACATGACTTTGTTGACACAGACTAGGCTTGAGATCTAGATCACAAAATATCTACAAGTAGTTATGTGTTTAACCTATTTGGAAGAACAATCAATGGGATGAGCAAGAAACAGGTTGTAGTTGCACTCTCAACTACATGATTTGAATACATGGAAGCCACTTATGCAAGTAAGGAAGCTATATGGTTACAAATATTATGTTCAGGTATTGGGTTTGTACATCAAGTTGTAAGGTTACATTTTGATAGTCATAGTGAAATATTTTTGGAAAAGAACCTTGCTTATCATTCTAAAATGAAGCGTATTGATGTTCAGTACCACTTTGTGAGAGACATGTTTGAGGACAAGAAGGTGTTGTTGGTGAAGGTTGACACTTCAAATAATATTGCAGACTCATTGACAAAGTCTATTAGTACTAAGAAGTTCTCTTGGTGTAGAGAAGCAATGGGCATTACTGCCCTAATTTGTTGATCTTGTAAAACTTGCCCCCCCTATTTACAAAGAAAACAATAAGTTGGATAATGTTGGGAATGTGTTATATTTTTTGCATGGTTATCTCCATTTTTGGCCTATTGGTGTTTTTCGAGCAATGGTTTTTTGGTCCATTGTAATATAATCTCAGTTGAGGGATTAGGGTTGTAATCTATTTCATGTTAATGAATTAGGGTTTTGGATGTCGTAGAATACCTACATATTGTATTGTGAATGGTGAAGTTAATATAAGGAAGAAGATAGAGACGTGTCTCTAAGGTTTGTTGGTTTTCCTAATTAAGGGTTTCTAGGGAAAATTTTTGTGTATTGTGTATGTCATTGTTATTATTTCTATTTTGCTTGAGAATTTATATGCATTGTTTCACTTCAAAGGTTTAAAACTTACACTTCCTCCAAATGTGTTTCAGTGCTCTAGTCAACATTAAGGGGGAATGTAAGAATGTGTATAATGTTTGTCTAGTGGCTAGATTTACTAGTGTACAACCTATCATTATGATAAGACATTTTGTATATACAATGAGGAGGTTTTATTAGACTATTGGGCATATTATTTTTCATTAACTCAGTAATTTATAAAGTGAGTTTATCCCACATTCATCATAGGAATTTTTTCTTATCCCTCTAACCTATATAATAGAGGTGAATGAGGTTCAACTGTAAAGCTCGGTTCTAAATAATAGAAGACCTGATATTTTACCATATAAATGCCACATCCTTGCATATGTTCCTAGTCTTTCAATGAAATTGTTAGTTGAAGCATTTAATTCTTCAAGTCGATTCTTTATCATGCATCTTCTCCGGGCTCCTTTAAAGTATCACAATAATTTATTTGAGTTGATTCTTTATCATGCATCTTCTCCATGCTCCTTTGAGGTATCAAAATCTAATCCAGGTCGATAATTTGTTGACCTCATATTATTTTGTCCTTTGACCACAAATATTTGCATGATATCTAATGTTGGAACTAGGGAACACAAAGCATTGATTTTTATATAATAAAAAGTACCATATATGTCATGATCTGATTGGATAACAGATTGGAGGTCTTATTGCCTGATTGGATAACAGATTGGAGGTCTTATTTCCAGCTTCGCTATTCCCAATGTTTTATATGTTATCATATCCAAACTTTTTTATTGTATAGGATCTTTTTGAATCATATATTTTCTTATGCATTTCTTGAAGGTGGATTAATGCTAGCATTAGTTCAAATGTTTGTCTTAGCATTTTATGCTAGCTAAATTTATCTCAATGTTTGATATGCTAGTGTATCCAAGGTTTGTCTATTTTTTATTATTATTAAATACTTAATGTACCTAAAGAGACCTCCCACACACATTCTTTCTTAAATGTTTACACAATGAGAGGCCTTTGGACGGTTATGACATCCTTAAATGTTTACCTAACAAACCTCAGAGCCTTAAATGTTTACTTAACATGTATATCACGAAACATGTTGGACATGAAAAATAAAACTAAATTTGAATAATTAATTGAATAAATATTAACAAAACATTTTCACATATTAATAATAATGAATACGATATTTAATATTAATATTATAGGATAGATATCATAAATTTAATTTATAGTTTATTTATTAATATTAATATAAAATAGTATCTACAAGTATATATGCATTTTAACTCTAAACTCAAGAAAGATCAATTTCTAGGTACAACCCTTTATTATCATAAATAAAATCAAAATTCCAAAATTCTTGAATAACATTTAAATAATTGTTTATATTATTCATTAAGTAAAAAGTGTTATAGCGTTATATAAATTACTATAAAACTTGGTACAATGTTATGATATTCTATAAATTACTGAGTCTCATGTATATGATGGAATAGTTGGGTGAAAAATGTAAATGACGAAAGTGTTGAGTGCAAAATGTATATCACGAAACAAGCTGGACATGAAAAATGAAAAATGTGAACCCGCTCCATAATTGTTGGGTGCAAAATGTATATCACGGAACAAGCTGGACATGAAAAATGAAAAATAAAAATAAATTTCACCTTTATTATCATAAACAAAATCAAAATTCCAAAATTCCAATTTACATTTAAAAACATTAAAAATAATATTGAATAAAATTTTAATAATTGTTTATACTATTCATTAAGTAAAAAGTGTTATAGCATTATATAAATTATTATAAATCTTGGTACAATGTTATAATATTCTATAAATTACAATATTATAATATTCTATAAATTACTCAGTCTCATGTATATGACGAAATTGTTGGGTGCAAAATGTATATGAGAGAAGTGTTGGGTGCAAAATGTATATCAGGGAACAAGCTGGACATGAAACATGAAAAATGAAAAATAAAAATAAATTTCACTTTTATTATCATAAACAAAATCAAAATTCCAAAATTCCAAATTTACATTTAAAAACGTTAAAAATAATATTGAATAATAAACATTGATTTTTATATAATAAAAAGTAAGGAGGTCTTATTGTCGGCTTCGTTATTCCCAATGTTTTATATGTTATCATATCCAAACATTTTTATTGTATATGGTCTTTTTGAATCATATATTTTAGTATGCATTGCTTGAAGGTGGATTAATGCTAGCTTTAGTTCTAATGTTTGTCTTAACATTTTCTGTTAACTAAATTTATCCCAATGTTTGATATGTTAGCATATCCAAGGTTTGTCTATTTTTTATTATTATAAAGTACTTAACCGTACGTAAAGAGGCCTGCCAACACACATTCTTCCTTACATGTTTACACAACGCGAGGCCCTTGGACACTTATGACAACCTTAAATGTTTACCTAACAGGCCTCAGAGCCTTAAATGTTTACTTAACATGTATATCACAAAACACGTTGGACTTGAAAAATAAAAATAAATTTGAATAATTAATTGAATATAATTTAACAAAACATTATCACATATTAATAATAATGAATACTATATCATAAATTTAATTTATAGTTTATTTATTAATATTAATATAAAATAGTATATACAAGTATATATCCATTTTAACTCTAGAGTCAAGAAAAATCAATTTCTAGGTACAAACCTTTATTATCATAAACAAAATCAAAATTCCAAATTTACATTTAAAAACGTTAAAAATAATATTAAATAAAATTTAAATTATTGTTTATAGTATTCATTAAGTAAAAAGTGTTATAGCATTATATAAATTACTATAAATCTTGGTACAGTGTTATAATATTCTATAAATTACTCAGTCTCATGTATATAACGAAATTGTTGGGTGCTAAATGCATATAACTCCGTAATTGTTGGGTGCTAAATGTATATAACGGAAGTGTTGGGTGGTAAATGTATATCAAGGGAGATGAAAAATGAAAAATAAAAATAAATTTCCCCTTTATTATCATAAACAAAATCAAAATTTTAAAATTCCAAATTTACATTTAAAAAAGTTAAAAATAATATTGAATAAAATTTAAATATTTGTTTATCTCATGATGATAGTGATGATGATTAAGTCACTAAGACCCTGGTTAATCCAGACCTTAAGTGATTGATTACTTGTGATTCTTTAAATTTTTGTTTCTATACTTTCGAAAAAAAGCATTGAGAGAAGCTTTCCAAAGTCACCATACTTTTGTTGAGTTGGAGGTTGGGAGATTGTTAGTGTGATCAATGTTTTGAAATGAGATCTAATGTAAGAATATTTGGACAAATCTAAGAGAAAGTTTTTTTCATTTCCAACCTTCTTAGTGTCACAAAGGTGACACCTCTTTCATCCCATGGCGTTTTTTAGGAATTGATAGCATGGATTTCATTTATGGAGCTCATTGAAATTTGTTCTTATCTTAGCAATGCTTATTTTTTTCTTTACACTTAGCAAAAGCAGGATAGATAATTTTGGTCTTCTAGATTAGGGGTTGATTACATCACTATAATACCTTAATTTTCACTTTTTCTTCTAACTCTTTATCCTACATTTTTTTCCTTGAATTTTGATTTGGCGTTTTTAATAGTATCTTTATTCTACCAAAATGGTTTCTTCATGATTCCCCAATAGTTTAGCCAAGACCAGTCATCTTTATGCCATCCTCGCTTAAGTCAATGGTGGTTATGACTTGATTTTTGAAACAATTTTAGGTAAGCCTCTTGTCTTCCATGTTGTTTAACTTGTTCTTATACATTAGGTATCTAGTCATAATAGTGCTCTCAATGGGAGAGAAGCATTTCTAAGAGTAGGATGGGTTATGGCATATTTCCTTTAATTTTTGAGATTATAGGTTATAATTCTTTTATTATTTGCTCTATCTTTCTCAGGTTCACAGAGATACCTGACCCCGGACTTCACAGCCATAAAGAATAACATATTAGCAAAGAGTCTCAAAGGAGTTTTTTCTGTCCAACTCAAAAGATCAGTTGAAGTTTACAATTGTTTCAAATACATGATAAACTTTCCATCCCAGTAATCCTTTTCTCAATGCTATAGGTGAATTGAGCTTGTGGTAGATATCAATTCCCAAGATATTTGTATGAAGTCACTTATTCCAAGTTGTTGTTGTTATTAAAGGTATCATAAGGGATCTTATTGGATTTAATAATCATGAACTTAGTCTTATCAGTGACCATGATCCTGCCACCCATAGTGGAGCAAAAAATCCTTGAGGATTCTTAGTTTAGTTTTCAAGATCAGGGACTCATTGCCATAGAGCATCATTGGTATAAAGAAGAATATTGATGACTTTACTAGTGAGAGTAGGGATGACACACCCTACTTTTTCCAAGCATTCTTCTAACTTATCAATGTATATGCAAAAGAGGGTAAGGGACAAGGGACAGCCTTGTTTGACTCTGATAATGCAGTTAATCTCTTTTAACCAAACCTCAGTGTTTTTAAACTTAACAATAGCGTTCTCATACATCCTTATTAAAACAGATCTCAGCTTTCGAGGCACTTTTTATCTCTTCCAACCTATTTTAAAGGTTTTCCCTAGGAACCATGTCAAAGCTTTCCTAAAGTCAGCAACAACAATAAAAGACCTAGGAACCATGTCAAAAGCTTTTCTAAAGTCAACAAAACAATAAAAAAGATTGGTTTTAGTATTGCGGAACTCCTCTGCAATGATCCTAAAGGTAACAAGATGGTCCACAGTTGAATGATATCTCCTAAACCCGGCCTGGCATGTAGCTCTTTTACTGTGACTTTCTAGCCAAATGTTAATCTTCTTTTCCAAAATAATTCCATAAAGCTTGGTTAAAATCGGGCTAATTATAATGGTCCTATAATTAGAGGGAATGTTTTTATCCACATTTTTAAAAATAGAAACAATGAGGCTTTGCATCCAGGGTTTAGGGAAGCTCTGCTTGACTGCTAAATTGAAGAGCTTGTGTATGTGAGGGATAAGGATTCGCCCTCCGATTTTAAAAATTTCAGCTTGGTAGCCTTCAATGTCCTTAGCTTTCCTATTTGCAAGCCGCTTAACCCCAAACTCTATGTCATCTAAAGAAAAAACTTCTTCCTTTGTAGGGACAATAGGAATGGTGTCCATGGCAATAGGGAACTCGTAAAGACTTTTAAGGTAGGAATTCCAGTTCGTTAAGGGAATCCTATTATTTTATTTAGTATTGTGTTTTAGAATTTAGCTCCAGAACTTCTTAGGATCCAACTTGTATAGTTGTGAAAATTGTTCTTGCCTTTTATTGATATAGTATCTTTTTTTCCCTTTTAATTATGGCTTTGTACATATTGATCGTATTGAGTTTTAAGGGCTCATTAGAAGCATCCCTAATGGATTTCCTAACAATTTTACTTTCTTTATCATACCAAGGGTTGGTTGTTCTATTATTCTTTTCATGGGATACCTCGAAAGAGAACTTTTTAACAGAAGTGGAAAGGGTAGTTGTAAAATTATGATAGAGTTCTTCAATGTTGTCCTTATAAGTTAGGAGGTTTAAATTACTATTTAAATCCTTTAAGAAAATGTCAACTTTACTTTTGTCAAAGCGCAAATTCTTTTGATTATCAAAATTCTCTTCAATGGTGCTCTTATGCATGGAAAAGTTTAGAGTTAGGGTTAAAGGTTTATGATCAGAGTCAGGCTCATGGTCATTTAAAAGGTCAAAAGTTGTTATTTGGTTTGAAACGAGGATATCAGATATCACATAATCTACAACACTACTACCTAGCCCATGAATACAAGTCATTTGGTTGGAGTTTGGCCACTTCATTACTCAATTGCAAATTATTAGGTCTTGAGAGTTGCAGAGCTTGACCAACTCAATACCAAACAAATTCTCAATTAGGTCTTCAGAGCTTCTTTTGTAGCTATTAGAAAAAACAAGGTCCTCATCTAGCCATAAAGGATTATGGTTGGAGTCATCACTTAAAAGAGTAGCTTGTTTAGTTGTAGTCCTAGCATTAAAGTCTCTTAGCAGGAGGATATTACCTTCATTTTTCAAATTATAAATATCTTTTTCTAAATCATTATAGGGACAATTTTTATCTAGATTATTTTTCTTATAAAATGTAGAATTAATAGGTGCAAAATAACAAATTGCTATATACATCTTCTTAGCATTGGTGTCTGAAATTTCTATCCAAATGTATTGATTAAGAGGGTCAATCTTATGAAGTTGAATGTGAGGAGAAATTTTGTTTCTAATATAAAAAGCTATGCCTCCTATTCCTCTACGGTGAGATTTTTTGTTTCATGCCGACCACAAGACAAATTCTTCCATGTCAGGGACCTTAGACTCCTCATGCTCCCAAGTTTCAGATAGACAAATAATATCAATATCACTCGGGATCCAACTTATCATAGGACCTTTGCGCCATGGAAAGCCACAACAATTCCAAAAAAGGATCCCAAGTGTCCCAAATTCCTATTTATTATTATCATTCTTGTCTCTATCCCTAACGATAGCTTTTCGATTTCTAATTATTGTCCATTTTCCTTTTTTCCTGGCTTCTTTTACCTTTTGAACTTCCTTCCTTAATTCAGCTTGATCTTCGGGAACAAGGTCTTCATTTATAAATATTTCTGACCCTTTTAAGCTCAGAGATTTACTAAGTATGTTATATTTATGGTCATTACAACTTACTTTGACACGGATCAACCTATCTTTGTGATCAATTATTTATCCTAGCCTCTTTGCTTCTATGAGGTAAGTTGTATCAATTTATGATATATTTTTTAATTCTTCTTTTACTATTGCTAGTGTATCCTCCTCTTTTTGTTTTTTTATACAAAAAATTATGAGGTTCAAGACTCTTTTGTTACGTTCATGGTCCAATTCGATTAGCTTATTTATTTCCTCTTTGATGGGTTTGATATCCAATTTGTTTTCTATATTACTGAGGGTCAAATTGTTGGTTAGTTTTTCTTCTAGCTCTTTAATGTTATCTCTCAAGTTGTGATTTTCTTCAACCCCTCCTTCTTGGGTTGATTGTTTATGTTTTTCCATTTATTGAATTATATCCTTCATTGTCTGCAGTTCACTCTTGAACCCTAAGAATCTATCCTCTATTTGAGTTTGAAAGGTATCTTTAATTTTTTTTATCAATCATTGCCTCTAGTTCTATTTGGAGTTTTATGTCTCTTTCTTCACTCATTTTTTCTAATGTTTCTAACTCTATTTGGATTTTGGCATCTCTCTCTTCTCTTTTTTTTTTCTATTGATTCCATATAATCATAAAGGATCTCTAGGGTGATTTTGGGGGGTCTCCCATTGTTAAGGTGAGTTTTTGGAATAGGTGGTGGAGTGCTCATATTGAAAAGAAGAGAAAAAAAATGTAACAATTATTATTATGGATTGACTTTATCTCTCAAATCAAAACTTAAAGTAAATAAATAAATAAAATATATTTAAATCTCTTTACGTAAAATTAAAATTGAATCAAAGTAAAAAGTGACTCACCTCATTTCAGATGCCAAATGCTCAACCCTTTGAAGAAGCCAAAAATAATTTTAGATTTACAAACACGCTTCCAGGTGCTCAACGGGTTGAAGAAAAACGACAGAGCCACCTGTAAAACTGTCGAGTCCAAATATTTCACTCAAAACCACATAGTTCAAGTACAAGTCCACAAAGTTTATGATAATATATCTTCAAATAATAATGTATCACCGCAAATTCATATCACCACATAACCGTTGAGTTCAAATATTCATAAAAAACCGTGGATTCACTACTGCAGATTCCCTTAGCTTAGCCTCGTTCAAAATTGCAGGTGATAAATATTCTTTACCACATATGAAACCTTAGATTAGCCTCATGAAAAACCACAGATAAAAACCTTCACATATATGAGACCCTCTCTCAAAATCGCAGATAATGAAAAATTGTTGGGTGCAAAATGTTTATGACGGAAGTGTTGGGTGCAAAATGTATATCACAGAACACGTTGGACATGAAAAATGAAAAATGTGAACCCGTGACTCCGCCAACCTCCCACTCAGTAATTGTTGGGTGCAAAATGTATATGGCGGAAGTGTTGGGTGCAAAATGTATATCACGGAACAAGGTGGACATTAAAAATGAAAAATAAAAATAAATTTCAACTTTATTATCATAAACAAAATCAAAATTCCAAAATTCCAAATTTACATTTAAAAACTTTAAAAATAATATTGAATAAAATTTAAATAATTGTTTATACTATTCATTAAGTAAAATGTGGTATAGCATTATACAAATTACTATAAATCTTGGTACAATGTTATAATATTCTATAAATTACTTAGTCTCATGTATATGACGGAATTGTTGGGTGAAAAATATATATGAGGGAAGTGTTGGGTGCAAAATGTATATCACGGAACAAGCTAGACATGAAAAATGAAAATGTGAACCTGCGACTCCGCCAACCCACGACTCCGTAATTGTTGGGTGCAAAATGTATATGACGGAAGTGTTGGGTGCAAAATGTATATCACTGAACAAGCTGGACATGAAAAATGAAAAATAAAAATAAATTTCACCTTTATTATCATAAACAAAATCAAAATTCCAAAATTCCAAATTTACATTTAAAAAAGTTAAAAATAATATTAAATAAAATTTAAATATTTGTTTATATTATTCATTAAGTAAAAAGTATTATAGCATTATATAAATTACTATAAATCTTGGTACAATGTTATAATATTCTATAAATTACAATGTTATAATATTATAATATAGAGCCTAAGTGGGCCTAATGGTTAAGAACATGTGTTTCCTCTTAAGAGGTCACAAGTTCAAATCCAGAGAGGGTAGGGTATGTATACCTCCGTAGACTTTACCAGTGAAATCGTTGGGCGGAGGGAGTCCCTTGTCCCATAAACTTAGTCTCATGTATATAACGGAATTGTTGAGTGCAAAATGTACATCACAGAACATGTTGGACATGAAAAATGAAAAAAGTGAATCTACAACTCGGCCAACTAGCCAACCCGCGACTCTGTGCGGAAGTGTTGGGTGCAAATGTATATCAGGCAATAAGCTCGACATGAAAAATGAAAAATGTGAAGCGACTCCGCCAACCCGCGACTCTGTAATTGTTGAGTGAAAAATGTATATGACAAAAGTGTTGGGTGAAAAATGTATATCACGGAACAAGTTGGACATGAAAAATGAAAAATGTGACCCGCGACTCTGTAATTGTTGAGTGCAAAATGTATATGACAAAAGTGTTGGGTGAAAAATGTATATCACGGAACAAGTTGGACATGAAAAATGAAAAATGTGAACACACGACTCCGCCAACCTGCGACTCTGTAATTGTTGAGTGCAAAATGTATATGACAGAAGTGTTGGGTGCAAAATGTATATCACGGAACAAGTTGGACATGAAAAATGAAAAATACAAATAAATTTCACCTTTATTATCATAAACAAAATCAAAATTCCAAAATTCCAAATTTACATTTAAAAACGTTAAAAATAATATTGAATAAAATTTAAATAATTGTTTATACTATTCATTAAGTAAAACGTGTTATAGCATTATATAAATTACTATAAATCTTGGTACAATGTTAGTCTAATGTATATGACTGGAATTGTTGGGTGCAAAATGTATATGACGGAAGTGTTGGGTGCAAAATGTATATCACGAAACAGGCTGGACATGAAAAATGAAAAATGCGAACCCGCTACTCCACCAACCGGTGACTCTGTAATTGTTGGGTGAAAAATGTATATGACATAAGTGTTGGGTGCAAAATGTATATCACGGAACAAGCTGGACATGAAAAATGAAAAATAAAATAAAAATTCATCTTTATTATCATAAACAAAATCAAAATTCCAAAATTCCAAATTTAAATTTAAAAACTTTAAAAATAATATTGAATAAAAATTAAATAATTGTTTATACTATTCATTAAGTAAAAAATGTTATAGCATTATATAAATTACTATAAATCTTGGTTCAATGTTATAATATTCTATAAATTACTTAGTCTCATGTATATGATGGAATTGTTGGGTGCATAATGTATATGACGGAAGTGTTGAGTGCAAAATGTATATCATGGAACATGTTAGACATGAAAAATGAAAAATGTGAACCACGACTTTGTAATTGTTGGGTTACATGGGTTATGTATTAAACATTTCATGTACTATCAAACTTAGATACTAGGAACCTTCGTTGATGTACCATACATTAATAATTTTTTATAAATTTCAAATAAAACTAATTAGGAAATACTAAATTCTGCATGGATACCACATGTACTGCAACTTGCAACCCACACATTTACTCCCATTCCAACCTAGTAGGGACTAGGCTGCCATGCAACACTTGTTCTTATCTAAGTCTCCCACATAAAAGTACACTCATGTTTACTTCTAAAAAGACAAATATTTTATTTATTCATCATTATTTCTTAAACATATAATTGATTATTAATGTTAATCTCTATAAATAATTTTCAAATAATATTATAGAAATGAAAATCACCTCTTTATGAAATGGAGAATATGTCATATCATTATTAATGTTGGTATATAAGATTAATCTTAACTCAAGATTTATCAAGGGTGGAGAATGATCAAATTTCTAGAGATAAAACCTTTTCTCCGTTTTTGTACTTTAAAAGAGGTTTGCACCTTTAGAGATTTAATTCTTTTTAACACTTAATAAATCCAAAATTAAAATAAATCTATATTTGCTCACTCTAAAACCAACTTCTTATTTTTTTACTCTAAAAGAAATTTGTATTTTTTATTATTTTAAAACCAATTTATATAAGCTTTATATTTTTTAATGTGTTTTAATATTTGAGAAGAGTGGACTTTTCCTCGGTTTTTGTATTTTAAAAGAGATTTGCACCTCGAGATTTAATTCTTTTTAACACTTAATAAATCCAAAATTAAAATAGATCTATATTTGCTCACTCTAAAACCAACTTCTTATTTTTTTACTCTAAAAGAAATTTGTATTTTTTATTATTTTAAAACCAATTTATATAAGCTTTATATTTTTTAATGTGTTTTAATATTTGAGAAGAGTGGACCTTTCCTCGGTTTTTGTACTTTAAAAGAGATTTACACCTCAGAGATTTAATTCTTTTTAACACTTAATAAATCCAAAATTAAAATAGATCTATATTTACTCACTCTAAAACCAACTTATTTTTTTACTCTAAAAGAAATTTGTATTTTTTATTATTTTAAAACCAATTTATATAATTTTTATATTTTTTAATGTGTTTTAATATATGAGAAGAGTGGACCGCTTGAGATTTTGTAGAATGAAATTATGGCATGCCTCACAAAATTAAGGGACATGATCTTTTCGTTGTAATTTAACTAGCACAACAACTAAATATTAGTTGCTCATGAACGCCGAAAGGCTAATAAGATGAAACGAATCCTTAAAAGAATATATTAAATTTTATTATTGATTAACAAATAAACGGTTGCTCTTCATTTATCTGGTGATAATATTTTAATTTCTCTTAATCACTTAAGTAAATTGAAAATACAGCATAGACAGAAAGTAAGAACTTAGTTGGTAGCGGAAAACAGTGCCTGCTCTTTCTCCTATTCAAATGGGTGTGCACAATCTCTGGCAGAATGTGGAAAAGCATATGCATCCTGTAAATAAGCGTTACATTAAGGGCACATGACATTACATTCACTGCACCCAGTATTAGCATGTCAACCCAACCAAACTTGGCATCTAGCGTCACCACTCTGGCATCCACAGGGTTAATTGAAACCGAGAATTACTATGGTAGCATTAATCGAATGTAAATGGGCACACACAATAGTTAAAAATGGTCACTCAGGCTTTGGTAAAAATGTGGAGCTGAAGGCGCCCCATTCAGTGATCTAGGGTGCTAGACACATAGATGTTAAAGAAAGTGGAGCGGCATACACAATTGTTCGAAAAGGTGGAGAAGAATGCGTAGTTGTTCGAGAAGGTGGAGTGACATGCACCCATAGTGGAAAGCCATGCACAGTTGTTCGAGAAGGTGGAGCCGTATGCACCCACGGGGCCCTATTCATAGTCCAATTGACACTTGGTAAGTGGGACAACGAAGGAAAAACAATATTTAAAAAACCTAAATACATTGAAAAAACCAAATTACATTAAAAAAATACAAGTAAATAAATTAGAACAAATAAACGGTTGCTCTTCATTTATCTGGTGTTAATATTTTAATTTTTGTTAATCACTTACGTGGCAATCAATTAGCTATCAAAGTAATTTAATCATGTCTATAGAAAACTTATTAAACACTAAACCCCTATTAAATCTGTCCATTGTCAATAAGTGTACTTCGGTGTAATAAAAATGCTTTATATTTTTTTATAAATTGTTTTATTTTATGAATTTATGTTGTATTAATAAATATTGTGTTTGTATCCACATCCACATATATATTTAATATTTATATGTATGTATCCACGTTCCAAGTGTAAATATTAATATATGTATAAGGTAATGAGAATATTTAATTTCATACTTCATGTAATTAATGGACGCAATTTTTTTTAGAATGTTATTATATTATTTAAGTATTATATAATCATAATGATAATCAATAAAATAAAATTTATAGAGAAAGAATTTTTTCATATTCATAGATGAAATTATTTTAAATTTGTCTATTTAAATTACTATAAAACTAATTAGTATCCAACAATTATAAATTTATAAAATATTGGAAATATCTCATTAGATATCTTATATAATAATAATAATCTAATTTTAAAGTCACGAGCAAGCCAGACACCAAATTTTGGTGTATGAGATCTCATTGTTTGTGGGACAAGGGACTGGTAAAGTCTATGGAGGTATACATAACCCCCTTCTCGATTTGAACTTGTGACCTCCTAGGAGGAAACACGTGTTCTCAGCCATTAGGCCCACTCAAGTTGTATAATTAATGAATACAAATCCCCCTAAAATTATGTTATAACATTATTTAAATATTACAATGTATTATGACATATTATAACATAAATAAGACACGGAGAATGTAAGTTTTCACACTTAAACATAATGTAAAATATATTTCTAGATAAACATTGTGTACATAGTTTTTGAAACCTCAACGTTTCGACTGGGCACTCCACCCATCTTCGGGGACAACCAAAAGCTCAAATGTAGGAAACCACTGTAGGGGTTTTGAATTTAAAGACTTGGATAGACCCTTGAGTAAGAATTAGGTAAAGAATTAAAAATCGATTCAAACCGGTTGTTGAGATTAAATAAATAATTAAAAAACCAACTTAACATGACCTTCAAGATTAATTAAAGGTAAAGAATTAAATAGGGGAGAAAACGAAGAGACTAAATTAACCCTTAAGAATGAAAAGTATTTATTCTCTTTATTTTCTCCCCTAATATATTTTTCACCTTTAATTAATGTCAAAGGTCATGTTGGGTGGTTGGGAGGCAATTAACAAGGGAATACATCAGAGAGAGGATCCCTAGGGTTTGAAGGTTTGCATGCTTCCAACCCTTCCACAACGAGGTTTCCCCCCACACAGATATGTCATTGCCAAATCCAACGCCACACCTGACCCGACATAATGGACCTAGAGGGGTGGGGGGTGCAAACCCCCTCTTATAGAAATGTAGCATCAAATGAGACAGACAGAACTTGAGCCAGGTGGTCGCCTTTTGAACCCTCGTCTCACCTTCACAATCGATTTCTGCAAGACAAACAAGGCTCAGGGAAAAACATGGAAATGGAAGTTGAACCATCTCTTACAAAGGCATCTCACAACTGGGATCCATGGAAATGCATCCCCAATGCACAAACAACACCAAAATATGTGGTAAAATCCACTAGGGTTGGAGAACACACCCAATTTATGAAGAATCACGCCCTGACTGGGAAATTCTTAGGGCTATGGCTCTCTCAAAGAGACCTTACATGATGGATCAAGACCTGGTGGAACTCGAAAGGCAACTATGAACTCCATCTCAGCTCGAAAGGATTCTTCATAATCAGTTTTACAATCTGGTGGACAAATATCGGGTCTTTGAAAATGGCCCATACTTCTACAACTCTGTGGGGCTATATCTACGATTTTGGACTAATCGCTTCTACCCAGAGAAAGAGAACTTTGCCTTTGCTCCAGTTTGGATGTGCCTCTACTCCTTTCCATAAGAGTTTTGTCTTGAAGAAATCTTAATGGGCATTGAAAACACATTGGGATGATATGTAAAATCCTTAGAAGCCACTAAGTAGAGAAGATACACATCCTATGTCTGCATATGTGTGTACATGAACATCTCCAAGGCTCTACCTAGCTCAGTCATCATAGAATATCAAGATGAATATTGGATCCAGACCATAGACTACGAACACATCCCCTTCCGCTGCAGGAAATGTCATGAACATGGACATCTCTTCTGGGAATTTCCAGTCAATGCTCCAACATGACCAATGGTAGAGGAGAAACAGAAAGATGGCTTCACGCAAGTTTTGGGCTGCAGGTAACAACCACCAAAAATATAAAATCAGGGCGGACGCCGAAACATCCCCACCAACAATTCCTTTGACACCCTCAACAATCTGTCAGATGTAGAGGAAGTAGAAAATCCACACAGACCAGAAGATCAGTGTAGAGACAAAGGCAAGGCAAAACAAACCCTATATCCAGTCCTAGAACAAGTTATAGCTCACGACTCCCCAACTCAACCAAAACCAAGAAAGGACTATGATGAAGGAGGAGATACCATTATGCAGATGGATGAGCGAGAACTAGCGAACATGTATCTAAACAAGCTAGAGGATGCCTTCAACAAGAAGGAACTGTAATGTATATCGGTCGAGTAGCTCAGAAAGGTACATAAGTTCTTCATCAACTCCACAACTGGTGATAATTATAGACTAGGCATAATCCTGGATCCAGATCTGGATCCCAGATGGATCCCTAAAGAGGGAAAATGAGTGGGCCGTAAAACTACCCAACAATTGATCAAGGAGGTAGGTAATTTCATGATTAACTCAGGAAAAATCCAGCGTCTCACCGAGGGATTCTTCTCCCCCCCACACAACTCCTCATGATGAAGATCATCACATGGAATATAAGAGGCCTAAATGGAAGATCCAAACTGAGGATTCTTCGTAATTGCATTAAGGCAGAGGATCCAGACATTTTTCTATTACAAGAAACAAAATGCGTAGGGGAAAGGGAGGGTGAATTGTTTAAAATATGTTGGCATCACTAAAACTTCATACATACTGATTCAAAATGTGCAGCAGGAGGTCTAACCATTCTCTGGAAACCAACCTCGGTTATTGTTGACTAGGCCTTCTCTACCATAGGCACACTTACAACACACTATCGGGCTATTGGATCCAACAAAGATTGAGTACTCACGAACGTCTACAGTCCTCAAAATAGTTAAGAGAAGGATCATTTCCTAAATAATCTATCCTATTTAGAAGCATTAAAAGGACAAAAGCGTTGGATTTTGGGAGGATACTTTAACATCCTCCTTACTCTAGAAGAAAAAAGAGGGGGCTTGAAGTGACTGGATTAGGATAGCAACAAGTTCAGAGACCTCATTGATCGCCTTAGATTGATTTACATTGAAACCATAAATGGCTCCTTCACTTGGTCCATAAGCGTATTGGATCCCAACAAATAGCATGCAGACTGGATCACTTTTTAATCTCGGAAACCCTAATGCTATAGGGACCCTCGATTGAAGCAACCATCCTCCCAACTCAAGCCCTTTTGTCCTGAAAAATTATGGCTAACCCACCCAAACTTTCCTAATCTCTCCCGCACTTGGTGGGCTAATGCAGAAATCATGCATGGAACAAATATGTACAGGTTTTAGCAGTGGTTAAAAAATTTCAAGCAACAGCTTCGAGACTAGAACAATAGTGTCTTTGGAAATATCTTCCAAGCGCAGAAGGCCTTAGAGAAACAAATAGAGGATATCCATCAAGAGTCAATCTTATCTGGCTACTCGGATGCTCTGAGATAGGAGGAGGATCGACTAAAACAACAACTCGAAGATCGACACAAGCAGGAGGAAATCCTTTGGAAGCAGAAATCACGAGTACAATGGCTCAAGGAATGGGAAAGGAACACAAATTTATTCCATCACTCCATGATCCATAGACAATACTTCAATCATATCACAAAGCTCAAATATGCACAAGGTAACACAATTCTGGATCATGGAGAAATAGAAACAAAATTGGTCAATTACTACAAAGAGCTTCTATAAGAACCACCCATTGATAGAACACCAGCCATTAATTGTGTAACCCAACATATTCCAAACCTCATTACATTTGAGAAGAATCAGGAATTAATGAGACCTATCACGTAGGAAGAGGTGGATCAGACTATCAAAGAAATGCCCTTAGGCAAGGCCACTGGGCCAGATGGCTTCACCACATATTTCTTTCATAATTGTTGGTCAATTATATGAGAAGAGGTTTGGAAACTAGTGGAGGAATCCAGAACTATAGGTCAGGTGCTCTCAACCCTCAATGCCACTTTTCTCACCCTCATACCCAAAGAGGAACGATTCACCAACCCGAATAAATCCAGGCCCATCGTGCTTTGCAATGTCATCTACAAGATCATCACCAAGGTCATCACACTTCGACTCAAACCTATCCTTCCTTTCATCATCTCCAAGGAGCAGTGAGGCTATGTTGAAGGGAGACAAATCATGGACAGTGTCATCTTGGTTCATGAAGTGATTCATTCACTCAAGTCCACTCGCACCCAGGTATTCTCATTAAGCTCGACCTCTCTAAATATTTTGATCAACTTAGTTGGCACTACATGCATTCTCTTCTTTCATCTTTTGGGTTCAACAGAGATTGGATATCTTGGATAATGAAGCTCACCTCCTCAGCCTTCTTCTCCATTCTAGCCAATTGTGTCCCCTTCGAACCCTTTTCCCACTCCCAAGGTATCTTTCAAGGGGAACCTCTCTCCCCTTTTATCTTCTTCATCATGGAAGAAGGCTTGGGACATTACATAACAACCTTGATATCAGATAGTTCCCTTCAAGGGATCCCTCTACACAGACTACAACCTGCTGCCACCCATAGTCAGTTTGTAGATGATACCATGCTCATGAGTACTCCCACTACTCAAGAATCCAACAAGCTCAAAACTATCCTCACGTACTTCAGTGAAGCCTCGGGCAACTTTTAACTTGGACAAATATCATCTCTTCTTCTTCAATACCCCCCCTACAGTCCAATTACACATTTATCGCCTTCTGGGTATACCCAGGAGCTCCCTTCTGTCAAATTACCTAGGCCTTCCCCTCTCGGATTTGTCCGCTCGTAATATCTCTTGGGACTCCCTTATCCTCTCAATTCCAATCACGTAAACACTTATACCTTCAGTTCCCTCAACCTCCCTGCCATACTCATTCTTTTAAAATCAATGCTCCAAGATATCCCTGCCTATATGTTCTCATATTTGGCTTCTTCGAAAGCAGTTATCAAAAGCATAATAAACCTACAGAGGAATTTCCTATGGCATGGTCATGATTCGGGGAAAAAATGGGCCCTAATCAGCTGGGAGAAAGTCTACAGACCAAAATCCTTGGGGGCACTGGGCCTCCGAGACCCGAGCAAGCTAAATATCATTATGGGGGCAAACATTTGGTGGCTCTAGCTCAAATATCATGTTGAACTATGGGATAAAATTTGGAATAAAAAATATACCCCATGTATTCCACAAGTGAAACTTATTCGGCTCGATGATCAGATCCAAGGCTCCAATATTTGGAATGCATCCTGGCGGAATCAACCTCGCATACAAAATCACACTTTCTGGGAAGTATGAAATGAAACCATCTATGCCTAGCCCTAGACCTAGGAAGACTTACGCACTGAACCACATGAATCTCTCATTCTTTCTTCCCGACAACTGATGACACCCATAACCCCTCTTAATATGATTCCTCCCCATAATTCCATTTCCCTAAGTCCCTCCACTTGGCATTGTCCCCCCTGGTTTCTGTAAATTAAATTTCGATGGTGCCTCAAATGGTAATCTGTAACACATCCACTATCATAATTAAAAAAATTTGGGTTAATTTCCCGCAATTGAGAAGTTCCCACAAACCTGCCTTAGCGAAATGCCAATCCCTGGTTCACTATCGGGATTAAAGGTTTCTAAATTTAAAACTCATTCACCCCCATGACTCGCGATCCTCCAAATCCCGATGCGCTCCTTACGCATTAAGTCCCCAGGCCAAGCCTGTGGTTTACTACCTTTATGACCGTGGTCTTGCCTTCTGTACAGGGCTACTCCTATCGGAGTTTCGGGATTTCCGTTGTCGTAATTCACGAGTTCTCAGAACTCACAGTTCTCCGATCCCTGATATGCTCCTAACGCATTAGCCCTCTATGCTATACAGTCGTATATGTGACCGCTTACAATAAGACCACCGCCGTATAACCTCCCATCGGGATTTCGGCATTTGTGATGACGCAAAACACATGTCCACGGNAATGCAATACAGTGGGATAGACTACATGCCAGTGCTGAATATATACCTGAAGGGAGGATGTCGATGACCGATGAGCAAGTACCTGCACACAGAACAACCAAATACCCAAAGTGAACAATATCTGAAGAGTATCAAAGATATGAACTTGTATTTGACAAAATGTGACTATGCGCATGCGTACCTGACCATGATATGGAAAAAAGGCACCCTGGGGGCCTAGGACGAAAAGTGGCCCAAGGACAGTCGTGACATAGGCGGCGAGATCCTGATCCCGTGGCTGAAGACGGTTTGTCGAATGGACACCGTAGGCTCCCAGAATGTTGAGTGGAAGTTTGGCAAAAGGCCTATATATAGCTGTGGGGCCCACATTGCCACCTCATTTGTACCTGCTGCAATAGTGATTCCGAGCAGATTCAGAGGAGATTGGGTGATTCTGAGAGCATGAGGTACCCTATCGACGGTGTGCGAGTTCCAGGTTAGTGGTCTAATCAGCCTGCATAGCTATAGGTTTCCAATTTTTGGGTGGGGTAGGTANGAGATTTTAGGGGGGTTTTGGGTAGAAGAGGGGCCCACATGCGCGGGCGACTTGGTGGAAGGCACGCATGAATGCACGCCTATACACGTAGAAAGCGTGCATGTGTGCGCGTGAGAAGGAATTTAAGACGCGCCTTAGGGGCGCGTCTGTGGGGTAGACAGGCGCGCATGAGTGCGCGCCTGTGGGGTGAACAGGCACGCTTACAAGTGTACATGTGGGGTGAACAGGCACGCTCACAAGTGCGCCTGTGGGAATAACAGGTGCGCTCACGAGCACGCCTGTGGGAAAAATAGGCACGCACAGATGCGTGCCTATATAGTGAACAAGTGCGCATGGGTGCGCGCCTATGGGTGGTAAAACCGCGCCTTTGAGGCAAGGTTTCAAGGTGAAGAATTAGCTTATGTTGATGTATTTGATGATTGCCTAAGCTAATGTAGGACTTTGGGTTGTGTGCAGGTGGCAAGCAGGGATCATGGATGTACGATGGCATGAGCGAGTCTGGTCACAGCTCCGAGAAGCTGTGACCAATGCACCACCGGTAGTTCGAGTGGCAGTTCGAGCATCTTTAGCAACCAGTGGGTTGCTAAAGTTTTTTGAGTGCCCTCTGATATGGGCCCAGGAGTATTTGCTCCATTTTTTGATTGAGATGTGGAGCCCTGCTCAGCACTGCTTCCTCGTGCGGGGAGAGAAGATCGCCTTCACTATGGTGGAGGACATATATTTCTTGACAGGGCTCCCCTTTCAGGGAACATCGTTGCCGGCAGATCCTGTGCTGCCGAGGGACACTCATTTGGAGACAGTTGCCGAGCGATACTGCTCAGGCAAGAACTATATGACTGGGTCGGCAGTGAGCATCAGTGGGATAGATGTCCTACTGCATCGTTGCATAGCAGCGATGATAGTTCAGGTATATGGGTCCCGAGCGCCCCACCGGATTAGTGGTGGGGAGCTGATTGTGATGGAGAGGGTGGTGGTGGGCCGTGAGCGGTTTTCCTGGGGTTTGACTCTTCATGCATGGATGATCGTGCAGCTGGACCGGTGTCGGTCCATAGGCACTGGGGAGTTCGCATTTGGCTCCATCTTGGTGGCTTTTTTCTTGGAGAGGGTGCTGATGCTTGTTGGTCACTATAATTGCTTAATTAATTTCAAACAACCAAGTGAAACATAAATTATCAACCCAGGGAAGTCTTTTGTTTCAAAGGTAGTTGCGCACTATATATGCTCAATTCCAAAAGCACTTAGAGTTGTAGTAAAGA
>SNQJ01S0023508.1:65929-81248 GCA_010110895.2 Picea sitchensis | reverse complement strand
ACCGTTAGATCTGCGACCTTATAATGAACGGTCCAGATTTACAATGAAATTACAATATACTTTTATAAGCCAATTTTTTCTTCGGGGGCTTCTCCCCCGAACCCCCGCTGGGGGCCCGCTTTCCCCCAGACCCCCCAGCCGGGGGGATGGACCCCCCGGACCCTGCAGAGGGGGTACCCCCCTCTGCACTCCCCCGCGTGGAAGAGTGTACATGCTTCTGGGGTGTAAATAATTCATGGGTTATAAACACGGCTGAAAGCAAGGACCTCTGAATCAGGAAGATAATCAGGCTCCACAACCAACACTAAGATAGAACCTGATGCAGTGAGACAGGGTCCAACACAACACCAATGGGTGAAGAAAATTACTAAAACACAGAATCACTTTGATGCGCAGACAGAAAATAAGACATTCAAGGAGGCCAAACAAGAGTTCCTCAAACAAGATGTTGTGTCTACATCCGTTGTGCAACATAGTCATAACATACCAATGTACGAGATACCTTTATCAATGAATCACACCAACGAAGCACCACCTTTAGCGAACATAAGTACCATAAAGAATTTTCTGCAATCTTGTGTGAAGATAATGAATGATCCATCATCTATTAAAGTTTTGCAAAATATGTAGAAATATCTAACATAGAGGTAGAGGGGAAGTTAGAGCAGAAAACCGTCAATCACCTCCATAAAAGAAGGAGGACAAGTAGATAATTTAGAATGAATGCCAACATTGGAGATTTCAATATGCGGGATATTATATTGGATTTAGGCCCTGAGTTAAATGTGTTACCCAAGAAGATATGGCAGTGTATGGGAGATCCCACACTAGGCTATTCACCTGTCCAGTTGAAATTATCAAATCAACACGTAGTTCTACCAATTGGAAGGTTGAAGGGTGTGACAGTATATTTGGATGCAGTATGCACTAAGGCAAACTTTGAAGTGATAGAAATAGTGGATGGAAAAACACCTTATCCAACATTTCTTGGCTTGGATTAGACATTTGATAACCAAGCCATAATCAACTTGAATACAAGGAAGATGACATTCAAATCAGGAGAATACAGAGTCATTACACCATTAGAACCTTCAAAAGGAGAAAGGTTTGTGGAACCTACCTATTTGGATCTAGAGGAAATCAACCAACTTTACAAAACCATCGTGCATGAAGAAGATTATGTTAACCCAACTACAGAGGGGGTACTCAGCTCGAGAAGCATCACATCATGTGCTTCTAACTCACATACAGGTCTGGAGAATTGACAACATAGATTACATGAAGCCTTGACAAGATGGTGCGCAAGAATAGACCGCATAGTAAGATGGGTTGGTACAGAGATAAGGGAACCCCCCAATTTTCATGGGGTGGATGACTTAGAATAATTCCTAACAAGATACGAAGATGAAGTGTCATAAAATCAGAGACTCTTAGCCCTAGAAATTTCACTCAAGGATACACCTGCAAGATGGTGGGGTGTTCATAAATAAACAATTCAGGACCGGTACCAATGTAAGAGGTTACTGTGCATTAGATTCGGTGCATAATAGGACAACAGTAACATGCAAAGGTATGATGGGCAAAGAACACCAGCAGAACAGTTGGAGAAGTGCAGGACACAATGGAGGATGACACCACCAGAGGAATGGTCCCATCACTTCATCCATACATTGGATGGAATCCCAGAAAAATGGTATGTAGACCAAGAGATGCGCAGAGGTACTACTGAATGGATAGCCTTACAACAAAATTTTGTAGTAACCTTTTCATTTGAACATCATAACCCCAACATTGATTCAATTCTAAAACATATAAGAGGTGTGATATTTGTTTATGAACCGGAGGTTGAACTCATGACTGAGTATTGTTGAGGGGTCCTAATTCCCTTTAAATCAACAGCAGGAACCAAAGCCGCCACCGAGGCTCAATTAGACTCTACAACATTTGAAAGTGGAATGGTTCTCCAGATATGCCGATCCGACCAAATAATCGATGGGAATTACGTAGTGATTGAAATGATATCTTCTTATGAAAATTCATCCTTCAGTTTAAACGTTCTCTTTTGTATTTTCTTTTATTAGGTAGGTCTGCTAAAAGATAAGTGCCGGTATAAACCAGTTGTGTAAAAAGGGGGAAATCTTAACTACTAAAGAAGGTTGAGCTTGGGATAACCCTCATTCTCCAACATGCAGACAAATATTTTCACACCTATGACAAGTTGAGTACTAATACATCAACTTGTTGGTATTTCAATTATTGACTGAGATACAATTATCGAAAGAAAACATACATGCAATAAAATGATGGCAAGAAAATTAGTTTCCTTAGCTCTAATCACTAATCACACATTAACACAATGATTTTACTTTTCATCATTGGAGATAAGAACTATAAAAATATTGAATCTGTTAACTTATCAATAGATTCAGAAACTCTTACTCATTACAACATCCATTCATCAGATAAAGTCAGAAGTAATTCCTCTTTATGATCCAATCACACATGCCTTTGATGTAAAACATAAACTCATCTCTAGTCCTAAACATGACTTCTCAATTAAGGTAGTTCTGAAATAGTTCTTTACAATTTCAAAAATGAGGGTCTTTTCCAAAACCATCGAGCCCTTCTAAAAGGTCGATTCTCTTATTTAAAACAAATTATTACTAAAGATAATTATCAAAAGTGTAAGCTAAGTAAAACAAAACATCACCACATGGCGCTTCCATCTCTCTGTCTTCTAAAAGTCATCAAATGGTTTCACTTAAGTGGATCACTCTTTTCATACTCTGACCATTTGACGAAGAGTTCCTCGCATGTGTTGGTATATGGGAATCTATGTTGATCCATCGGGGCCGAAAGGATCTCCTTTATCTCCACTACCCGTGCCTAATACTTGACTACTTTAACACTTAATTGATGTAATACTATCCGAGCCTTGATCGGATGCTCCATGAACTGTTGTACTTGACCTGACTCCATGTTTGCCACCTTTTCTATCTCTACATTCCACGATGAGTCTTCTTCTGCATGTTATTTGACTATGTCATGCAAGTCGACAAAATCCTCGAGTGAGATGAATTCTTGGAGACCGATGTTTCTCATCGCCCGATTGATCTTGGTCCAACTTATTTCGCAATCGGCCCATTTCTATTGAATCTCCCATTGAGCTTCTTATGCCATCTTCACCCAATATTTGACCGACTTTTTTTATACGGTCGATGTTGTTGTCCCTTAGCACCCAAATGTTGTGTTCTTCGGCATCTCGGCCCTTTTGAACCAGACTGATGTAATCAATTCTTTCCACCGCTTGGTGGGCCTTCTCATACCATATTTCCATGTCTTTGCACATTGCTAGTGCCATAAGGGTGTCTTCTTGGAAGTCGGCTATCCCTTTAGTGAAAAGGTTCCACTCACTTGTGAATTTGTTAAAAGCATATTGGAATTCGCTTCTCAAAAATATCGTGGTTTCTATGGAGTCCTGATAGTATTTTTTCAAATGGCGCAGATGCTCCAACTCCTTTAGCGTAGCAACCAACTCCTATTCATCTTTCCTGCGTCGATAAGCTTAGACGTCTTAGCATTCTATGTGTTGATCAATTTCTCCTCTGTGGTGATGAGGATGGAACTGTCCAAAGTAAGCCTCCTTTTCTTGGTGGTTCTCTTTATAATGGATTTCCTCTTTTGGTCGTGGGCGATTGCTTGTATATCGACGACCTCATTCACAAGTTTGGGGATTTGTTGCTCTCCCCAAGTAAGAGTGTTTCCCAAGCTATCGACGGTGTATATCTGTTCAAGACTAGGTTCTTGAACCTCCTTTGTATGTCCCAAAGGCTCGGCCTCCAGTTGTTGCTCATCGGGGGGTAAAGTACTGGCCAAATTTGAGGAATCAGGGGCAAGCTCAATACTTACTTGGTAATCGACTATCGAGATGTCGATTTCCTGTTGTGGAATTTCCTCCCCTTGTTCTCCCTATCCTAGCTCATCTCTCGAGATGTCCATTGGGGTTCCCGGTAAGTCAAGTGTCTCACTGTCCAAGGCACTTTCTACCTCATGTTCATTCTACGGATGACTCTGACTTGGAGCATCGGGACCCAGGGTGGATGCTTTCTCAGGTTCTTTCTCCTCTGTGATTTGCACTGGAGTCACCAGGGAAACCTCCGAACTCTCCTCATCATCATAGATAGTTATTAAATCATACAAAGGGTTTGGTACACTAGTCCTCCCTGTTGTCCTTGATATCTCAGGTTGGGTTGAAATTTCCCCTAGTGGTCTGACCTGTGGTGGTGGAATTTCAGGGTTTTCTGGCCTAGTGATTCCTTCAAGTTGTATCGGATCTGAGCCACTTAGCTCTCCTCTTCTTGCGATTGGGTTGTCAGTGGGAACCCTCATTATCTCTATTATATCTATGTCGTTCTGTCATTGATCAATGACTCTTTGTGCCTCCGACATCAAGCACAATCCCCTTGTATGTGCCTCTAGTGTCAATAAAAATCCCCTTCTATGTGCATGTGTGGTCTCTACCGCTCTGATTTCTTCCCTAGCTCTTAGGGCCTCTTGAGCTGACTACTCTATCGTTTCCACCTGTTCGTCCATGCTCATGGCCTTGAACCTGGTCATGTTTGGGTTGGCCATCCTCTACACCACCTCGTCCCAGTCTTGGGTGCTCTCTGTGAACATTTCATCCTCAAACTTATCATGAGCATACAACCAACATGATGATACTTACGATGCATGTTGGAGGACCAGGCCTTTAGGGCTGTGCTTGTGAAATCGGCCTGTCAAGAACCTGAATTCAAGTTGGCTCAGCCCTTCTTGTTTGGCTTGAGCAGTATCCTTTACCAGATAGAACCCCACATGGAAACCGTAGGGTATGAAGGCGTGTTTCTTGTCTTTGACCAATGTGGCATTATATCCTTGCAGGATGGTATGATAATAGATTTCTCCCATGACGAGCCGGTCTGGGACATAAGTGGGTAGGATATGTGGTGCTTTGGTGCCCCCGAACACCTTGATGTAGGTTGAGCGTTTTTCCAAGTACCAATGGCCTCCCTTGCCTATCATTTTCTTGGTTTCTATCGATAGCCTTGGGCATTCCTTCTTAAAAATAATAAAATAAATGTGGGCAATGAATTCATCATAGATGAGTGCGTAATATTTCTTATACCTTCTCTCCCATAGTACATTGAAGTAGACGTGGACTGGGAGCTCTACAACATGCCCGCTTAGATTCATGTCGACAAAGATGTTCCTTGCACACATGACATCGAATAGGTACGAGGCCATGTAGAAAGTTGGTGCCTCTCCTTCCTTCGGTGTCTAAGCCTGATGTACACATATGCTTAATTGTTTTGAGATTATTTCTCCCCAGTTGAAGCTACTCCCGGTGATTGCAAATGTGTATGCCAAAGGCATCCATGCTTCTGAAAACTTGGAGCAATCCTTTTCTCCATATAACCAACAGATGAGAGCCATCAAATAGATGTATGTCTCTCTGATATTAATCGTTTGATACCAACCATTTCTCCGGTTAGTGAATTTCTTGTCCTCCTTCCACCATGAGGCCATCAACCGACTGGTGTCATGGAACTCATAAAACTTCACTATGAAGTTTGTGTTAAGCTGCTCCTCTGGGTCCCTGAGCTTATAGTACTTCTGGACTTTTGTTGGGAGGAAAAATTCAATGCATCTGTTTTTATCATCGTTGATCAAGAATTTATGCATGTCCATGTCGTCGATGATCCACTTCATAACCTCTATGCAGGGGAAAACCAGGGTTCTACTCGCCACCATGTGTAGATACGATCGTCGGATGCTTGGGAACACCTGGTCATCGAGCATCCTTACGTCTAGATCATTGTGTGGGATATATTCTGGGTATTCTTCTTGGTTGATCCTGTTAAAGAGATCCCCCCATTGTGGGAGCATTACTTTGGACCTAGTGCTTGCTTCAGTATCACCGAAGGTTGGAGGCTAGGAAAAATATTTCTTTGTCGAGGTTTTGATGACAGGCTCCGCCTTGGGAGCATAATCCAATTGCCTTGTGGTCCCTAGGGAAGAGCCTTTGCCTATCTCGACTTCTTTTAGCTTTGGTTCTCTAGGCGAGCGTCTGGTGGTTGGCCTTCTCGACGACATTCTTCCTGCAACTAGAGCAGAGTTTAGAGACTGTGTAACAAGCTGGATGAATATATATAAGTTATAGCCAATGAGTTCACAAACTTGGATACATACATTTGAAGCTTGTTAAACCTTGTTTTGATAATCAAAAGGGTCAGTACAGTCTCCATTTGCTCGCTCTGCTCCTTCAGACTCTTTGGAATTCACTTACGTGCATAATGAATTTGTTCAAAATGGTTCTATAGATTCAAACAGTGATGATCTTACCATGTCGCATCAACCATTCAATTCGGGCTATGAGTAATATTTCATCAAATATGTCGTTGAAACTTCATAGGTGTTTAAAATTAAATTCATCGTGGGTTGACGACGAAGGCATGGGTGGTAATGTGGTCTATCGGTGATTTCAAAATGATGTTTTCTAATCTGCGCACGAGGTAGCAACTAATGCGAGATTGGGCATTAACTAGTTCCTTAAACGTCCAAAATCCGATTGTATCTAATGCTACAAACGTCCCATCATTCTGCCCTTTCGGTTGATGGATCGAGGGTCAGGATTGTGTTGTGCACATTTTCATTGATATCCTCCTGCAAAAGCTCTGACGTCGATTGATCTTACCGTACAGATATTGACATGGAAAAGATGACTCAAAGGTGTGATTAGGACCTAGGGAACCAAAAATGACTTGGGATAAAACTAGACCGTACGACCCTCTTACCTGGTAAAGACACGTGGCATTCAAGATCAGTGACTTAATTTGCTCGTGTTGATCGGAGTCGGGACTTTCTTTAAGCCATTCGTTCTAAAACCAAATCCTATCTCACGTGACGCTGAAAAGTGTCAGGGATCGACGATCGACGATAAACCTACCCAAGTTCTCTCGAATTCGCTCCCTCGAAAAATTCCTCATGCCGAAAATGCATCGGGAATCGGCGATCAACAATAGTTCTTTGCATCTTTTGTTAACGGTTGTGTTTCTCATGTTTTTCTGATGCTGAAGGGGATCGGCTATCTCTCGAACCTTTATGTGAATAACTTACACAAACCAAAACCGCCTTCTGTCGATGTCGATGAGGATCGACACTCGACGACAGTTGCTTTTGTGTGGTTCGTTTACCCACTTGAATTCTTTCAGGCACTGAATATGAGCACGTTAGGTGCAGTGTTTAGCTGGCAATTCTTAATTCAGGTTTTAAGGTTTTTTAGACATGAGGTTTCACAAGTTCAAACAAACCTGAGTAGGTGATAAGAGACATGAAAACAAACAGAGATAAACCATTTCCCAAAATGAAATCAAGTCAGACAAATGAAGAAAACAAGTGGTACCCAAAAAGTGACAAAATTTGATAAGCCTTTTAGGGTGTGTTGTGTGCTCAACAAATTGTGACTTACTGGGAGAAAGAAAAATCTTTGTTCCTTCCCCGGGCTTAGCTGATGCATAATCTGGTGAGGAACTTAATTGGTTTTTATCAGAGCCTAATCTATCCTTGCATTTGAAATTCCCCGGTTGGTGAATTTGGGCCTGCCTGTGGAGTTTCAACCTTTATTCCACCTTCGTTTCCTTTAACCATGACCCGTACCCTCTTTTGACAAGAGTCGAGTAAAGCATTCACTAGCACCATGCCTTTTAATTATCATCATTCACTTGCTACAGTGTTGCTTCACTGCCAGCGAACGTCCATAGCCCCAGCGGAGTCACCCCGACGTCACAGACCTTTCTCTGCTACTAGCGAGCGTCCATAGCTCCGACAGAGTTATCTGCATACCCTCTCCTACTTTTCACTCATTTGATATAATTGATTTTATTTCGGCAGAATTCCCTAAGCGAGTGGGAGAGGAGGATGTCTATTATTTGCAAAAAATGAAATCGTTAAGGTGAATTTTTGCTAGCTCTATCTTGAGGTACATGTGGTCCTTTCCAGCTTACCATCTTTCCCTTTATGTTTAAGCAAACCACCAGGCGAACACTTCATTACTTTTCCAAGTTTTTTTACTTGCACAGGTTAGATACATAACTCCTTCAAAACAACCGCAATTCTCCCAACACTTCTTGTGTTGTATGTAAGCATGAGTCAGGAAGAAAGTTCATTATACCGCATGAACTAAGGTTAACCAATGCCTTGTAGAACACAAACTTCAAAGAAAAAAAAATACTATAACAAGAAAAAAAAAATGAAGAACCCCGCAATCAACCTCCCTAAAAAACAAAATATCATGAAAACACACACATCTCTCTCTCTCNAATAGAAATATTGTTTAAGGGCTTTGCCATTTACCTAAAGGGCTCCAGGTTCCCCCCTCAGATTTTGCAACCGATACGTGCCTACCCCAATTTTATCGACTACCTGAAAAGGTTCGAGCCATAGATTCTGAAACTTCGAATGTTTTCCCTTCGGCTCGTTTGTTTTGTCCCATTTCAGTACTAAGTCTCCTACTTCAAAATTATTCTCTTTGGATTTATGCTTGTCAAACCACCTTTTAACTATCTGTTGATGAGCAATGAACTTTGATTTTTCTTTCTCCCTTTCTTCTTCCAGCATGAGGAGGGTATTAATTCTTTGTTGAATAACCGATGAAGGTTGTCCTCTAGAATCATGAGCAAGCTGAAGAGATGGAAGATATAGCCCATTCAGGAGAATGGCTTCCTTTCCGTATACCAGAAAGTATGGGGAATTCCCTATAGATTCCTTGGGTGTTACTCTATCATCCCATAAGGCATTATGAAGTGAACTATGCCAATTCCTTTGGTTGTCTACAACTGTTTTCTTTAATATCCTCACTAGGTTCTTATTGGTTGATTCTGCCACTTCTTTTCCCTGTGGATAGTAGTTTGCAGAGTATTTGATTATGATTCCTTTGTCTAGAGCAAACTCTATTAATAGGGTGGAATAAAAGGAAGCGACATTATTGAAAACAAGGACGGAAGGCATACTGAACCTTGTGATCAGTTTTTGTTCTATAAGTTGGATCACCACCTTTTCGTTTACATGAGTCAGAGGGATGGCCTCTACCCATTTCGTGAAATAGTTTGTGGCAGCCAGTATGTATCTATATTGTTTTGAAGAACTCGGTGTAATTTCTCCTATGATATCTAACCCCCATTGCTCGAAAGGCCTAGAGACGACCACAGTTTGGAGTGGGATAGTTGCTCTCATTTCCCTCCCCGCGCTTATTTGAAAAGTCTTACAATTCTTAGCGTATGTGTGAGATTCCTTGAACATAGTAGGTCAATAATATCTAGCTCTCAGTATTTTGTGAGTGGTGGTGTTCCCTGCGAAGTGTCCACCTGCAGGACCATCATAGAGCTCCTTCAGAACCTTGTCTTCTTCTTCTCGTTCTAGACATATTAAAAGTACCCCATCATAATTAACGTGGAAGAGCACCGGATTTATGAGGCGATATTGTGTCGATTTTAGTCTGAGAGCTATCCTTTCCTTAGGGTTTAGGTTTTCTGGGAAAGTCCCATGGTGCAGGAGATAAGATAATTTCCCATACCAAGACTCATGCCCTGGGGATATGTATGAAGCTTCACTATACCATAATTCCAATTCATTCTCCCACCTGGGGTCTTCATTTACTTGGTCCTAGGCTTCAGCTGTCAGTTTACACAATCCTTGTCCCTTTTCCCACCCCTTTTACATATGAGATATTAGAAAATTTTGGAGGCCAGGAAGCATACTAATTTACAGATGGATTCACAAGATACCATCAGATCAAGATAGCTCCAGAAGATAGTTATAAGACTACTTTTGCTACAGAGTGGGGATCCTACTAGTACACAGTCATGCCTTTTGGGTTGAAGAATGCACCAACCATATTTTCAAGAGTAGTCATAGCTACTTTTAAGGAATTCATACATCAATTTTTAGAAGTATATCTAGATGACTGGACTGTATATAGTCTTTTAAAATTCCATGTAGAAGTATTAAAGATGATGTTGGAAATATGCAGGCAGTGTTAAATATCATTAAATATCAAGAAGTGCATTTTTGGGACACCTTTTGGAATACTGTTGGAACATATAGTCTGTAAACAAGGGTTACTGGTGGATCCTGCTAAGATTGCAGTCCTTGTTAATTTACCACCACCAAAATCAGTGCACCAGTTAATAGAAACACTGGGACATACAAGCTATTACAAGGAATTTATCAAGGGGTATGCGCAGATCACTGCACCAATGGAAAATTGTTGAAGAAGGATACCAGATTTCAGTGGAATGAAGACTGCCAACAAGGGTTGGACACATTAAAATAAAATATGGTCACATCACCTATCCTAGTATTTCTAGACTGGGAAAAGACATTTCATGTGCATGTAGATGCATCATCCATAGCACTTGGAGAAATTCTAGCTCATCGGAATCAAATAAAAATTACAACACCACAGAAAGAGAAGGCTTGTCCATGGTATATGCACTTCAGAATTTCAGGCACTATCTATTGGGAAAACACTTTAATATGTTCGCAGATCATTCTGCTCTAAAATATTTAGTCAATAAGCCAGTCTTGGGGGGGAGGATCTGTAGATGGTTGTTGTTATTTAAAGAATTTGATTTTGAAGTAATAGTCAAACCAGGGAAGCTGAATGAAAGACCTGATCATCTATCAAGGGTCACTAATGGAGAGGAACCTACCAAATTGGAAGACAACTTCCCTAATGCGCAGTTGTTTTCAATACAAATAACTGATGAATATTTTGTTGATATTATTGAATATTTGAGTACAGAGATTGCACCACAAGAATTTAGCACTGCATAGAAGAAAAATTTGGTTGTTAGAGATGCAAACTATCAACTGATTGCATGACACTTATATAAAATGGGTGCAGTCAACATTTTGAGAAGGTGTGTACTCGAGCATGAAAGGCCTAGAATTTTGGTAGAAGCTCATGAGGGAATAGCTAGAGGGAATTATGCAAGAAAAAATACCATGCAGAATGTATTGCATGCAGGATTATGGTGGCCAACAATTCACAAGGATGACAAGGATTATTTCCAGGCATGTGATGTCTGTCAGAGGGTGGTCAAACCCAACAAAAAGGATGAGATGCCCCTGAGACCACAAGCAACTTTGTGGGTATTTGGAAAATGGGAAATATAATTTGTTGGGCCAATCCATCCACCAGCAAAAAGGTCAGGAGCGAGATATATCATCATTGCAACAAAATATTTAACGAGATGGGAAGAAGCAACACCAGTCAAATACTACAGCATAAAGACAACAACACACTTCTTGTTTGAGCAGGTGATCACCAGATTTCGATGTCCAAGAATTTTGATGAGTGACCAAGGTACTCACTTTATCAACATTACTATCAGGGCTATGACTGAGGAATTTGAAGTCTATCATCATAAGAGTACACCATACTATCCTCGGGAAAATGGAACAATAGAAGCCTTCAATAAGATTTTGGAGAATGCTCTAACAAAGGTCTGTAATCTAAACATGGACGATTGGGACTTAAAAATACCAACATTACTATGGGCATACAATACTACATTAAAAAAAATGACAGGACATACACCATTCAGATTGGTGTATGGGCAGGAAGCAGTAGTACCATTAGAATTTCGGGTACCCAGTCTGCGCGTAGAAGCAATCACCAACATGACAGAAAAAGGCACAATGAAGGAAAGGTTGAATGAAATAATGGAAATGGAAGAGGATAGGATTCTGGAAGGATTTCACCAAGAAGTACAGAAAGCCAGAGACAAAGCCTAGCATGATAGACACATTAAGAGGAAGAGTTTCAAGAAAGGAGAACTAGTCTTGCTCTATGACAATAAATTTTCCCAACTTTCTAGTAAGTTTAGAACGCATTGGCTAGGACCCTACAAAGTAAAGACTATCACAGATGGGGGATATGTACAACTAAAGGATCTAGCAGGAATATAACTGAAATGGACGATTAATTGGAGTCGATTGAAACTGTACAGAGACAGTCGACTGCCTAACACTTAAAATTTATAGTGCAGTAACAAGGACGTGTACATAGTGTACTATAGTAGAATCTAGGGTATAAAAATGACAAAAAGAAATTAAAAGGAGAAAAATAAGGAAAAATAAATACAAAATTAGAAAAGAAAGAAAATACAAAAACACTGGGAAAAGTTGCACGCATAAATCACCGCGATAGACATCAGAAGACCGCGCGCAATAAAAAGTGGAGTCGACGCAAATGCACACAAAAAGTGAAAAGTAAACATGATACGGTCTATAAACAACGAAAAGTGTATAGTTATTCAACACTTAGCAAATTTCGAGATCATAGTGAGAAAAAGAACCCATGCCCTAGTTACCAAGTCGTGAAATAGCAATCGAAGTTGTGATAGTTGCAAAGGATGACTCCACCAAAGTTTGGGTCGCCAAGATAGTTTGTTCGAGTCACTTGACAAGGCCAAAGGCGCAAAGAGAGGATGCAGCAACCGTAGAATAGAGTCGAGCTCGACAATGTGACCACCTCAGACCCAAAATCGATTAGCCCGATGCAGGTCGAGGAAGAGCTCCTTACAACACAACAAGGAGAGATATGGTAGAGCTCCGGAGACGGAAACGGTGTTTCAAACCCTAACCCTGAGGTGCCTATAAGATCGGATGACACAGTGGGACCACGACAGTCCTAGACACAAGACAAAGTATTGGTCAAGGACATAACTGACCGACCAGAGTTAGCAGGGGAAGAAGAGGGCGCAAAATCATAAAAGGCAAGCATATCTATTGCGGGGTAGAAATGAAAGACATCTGACAGTATGGATATTACCCTCCCTTTCCTCCCAGATGTAGTCCCCACTGTTGATGACATGTTGGGAAAGGTACCCAAGCTGAGGTATGCGGACCATGACGTGTGCGATGCGACCAAATTTCCAAAGTTGGCTGAGGAGAAATATTTGATTAACACAGTGGAAATTGGACCCCTAGGACAACCAGTGCTAGAGCCGGCGTAATGGATTACGAGGTTGTATAACTCAGGGATTATGAATCTCTTGGACATGCCGCATTTTGGGCATGTTAAGAATGTCGGTCTATGCGTCAAACAACTAGTCACCTGGGTCCATGGAGGCATCCTTTGGATGGACAGACCAATGCATATTGACGTGGAATTAATTACCAAGATCACAGGACTACCCATAGTCGAGGCGCAACCCGAAGACTTCTTAGAAAACAAAGCGCACGAGAAAGAACTAACGGAACAAGTGAAGGCACAGTTCGACATGACCAAGGGAAACAAAGGCATCATCATCAAATATATCAATGACAACGCGACAAAATTCCCAAGTAAACTGATGGCATGCAAGTTTCTAAGAAAATGTCGCAGAGAGGAAGCACCAGCAGGAGTGATCGCAGTGGCAGCGCAGTGCACGAAGGGGATGATTTTCAGCTGGGTGCCATACCTGCTAAACCAATTCCTACTTGACTATCGTGACGCGCATGACAATTGAACCGATTTCCATTACTCCTGGTGGATAATATTGATAGCTCTGGCAAGGTGGTAAGAGACCAAGTTTTCAACATTCCTGGACAGAGTAGGAAAGTGTTATGCAGTCAAGTATGAGTCTCTCTGGCAAGAAAAAGATAACAAGATGTAGCAGGCAAACAACATTGTTTTTTCCAGGTTGTTAGAATAAATCCAGCAGTGCACAACAAATATGTGACACATACCTATGGAAGTAGCACATGAGACAGAGGGAATAGCTAAATTGAAGGCATCCCGACATCACATATGGATCAAAGCCACAAAGGATCCCAAAGAGTGGCTAAAGATGCAGTATTGCATCACGAGAGAGCAAGTGGACTGGATTATCAAAGTCTAGCATGCGTAGTGGAAATCACCAGTAGAAAAACCAACCACAAGAACATGCACAACGCGTAGATTTTAACCTTGTACAATATTTACTGCAAACAGATTTTCAGTAAAAGAACAAAAAATATACAATGGCAAATACAAACATTACACAAAGATTTTTCCCCTGGAAACCCAAATCGGGAAAACTAGCCTATTCTATATTTATTCATAATGGTGCATTTTTTACAATACAATATACATATAGGAGCCAACGCCATCCAAAACCTTAACCCAATGACCTGGATCAGTCAACAATCCTAATTCCTTAACCGAAAATAGAAAACCATCGACAAAAAACCATGTGCTAAAAAACCACCTAAATATGTGACACGTTTCCTGAGGCAGAATATAAGACATACCCAACATTCTCCCACTTGTTGTTTTCTTTGCATACAGGGAGTTACAGGGTTACATAGTCAACAATCCAGGGCAGTAATGCCCATGGATCCTCTACACCAAGAGAACTTCTCAGTTCTCACAGATTTTGTTAATGAATTTGCAACATTCTTCAAAGTATCCACCTTCATCAGCAATACTTTCTTTTCTTCAATCATGTCTCTCACAAAGTGATATTGAATATCAATATGCTTTGTCTTTGAATGATAATTTGGGTTCTTTGCCAGAAAAATTGCACTTTGACTGTCACAATCTATCCTTACAATTTGTTGTACCAACTCAATATCTGAACACAATCCTTGTAACCATACTTCTTCCTTACTTGCATGAATGGCTTCCATGTATTCAGCTTATGTAGTTGAAAGTGCCACTACAGCCTGTCTTTTTCTCATCCAACTTATTGCTCTTCCAAATAGGTTAAACACATACCCACTTGTAGATATCCTATGATCCAGATCTCCAGCCTAGTCTGCATCCACAAAGCCATGTATATCCACCACTTTGTCCAATATTGGTCTTCCTTCATAGCACAATCCATAGCTAGCAGTGCCACGCAAATACCTGAAAACCCTTTTTACTGTTGTCCAATGCTCCTTCCCTGGCTTTGACATATACCTGCTCAAAACTCCCACTGCATGTGCAATGTCCGGTCTAGTATAGACCATTGCATACATCAAACTGCCAACTGCACTCACATATGGTACACAAGACATGTCCTCCTCCTCTTCCTATGTCTTAGGACACTGATCCACAAATAAATTTACCCCAACAGGAATAGGAACCTTAATCGATTTACATTCCTACATATTAAACCTCTGCAATATTGTCTCGGCATATTTTCTTTGATTTAACCAGAGTTTCCTCTTTTTGCGATCTCTTTTAATTTCCATGCCCAAAATGAAATTTGAAGCACCGAGATCCTTCATGTCAAATTTAGAGGACAACTGAGTTTTCACATCCTGGATA
>SNQJ01S0023508.1:14670-39520 GCA_010110895.2 Picea sitchensis | reverse complement strand
TGAGGGAGCGCTACCTATTCTGGGCAGTGGTTAAGTTGTTGAGATGAATGGGGGAAGGATCCTTTCATTCTTGGAAGGTAGTTGGATTCAAATCCCTAGTCTAGACATGATCTTAGGGAAGATCCTCAACTGAAGGAGGCAAATCCTCAACTTCCCCAAGGATATCTCAAGTGGTTAAAGCCTCTCCAAGGCTATATAAGAAAACTTTCTAATGGTGAAAGAGGACTGGAAAGAGAGAATCACACCAAACTTATGATCTCATAAGTGGTACTGGAACAAAGATATTTTGGAAGCAAGAGACCTATGATCTCATAGGGAGAAATCAACGGAGCCATCATCATTCAGATCGTGGATATTTTGAGCAAGGGTTAGACAAGGAGGAATTGATGAAACTGCAACAATTCATCTATGGCTGTAAGCAATGTTTTGTCCTCATTAATATAATTTGCTTGGCCTGTTTCTTTCTAATTCGTGTTCAATCTCACATGAATTTGTCTCTTTAGTAGATGGACCTATTTTGGACTAATCTTGATAGAGTAGGAAGTGGTCGTACTTTATTTGTCTACAGGGCTCATCGAGGAGCGAAAGATTGGAGCTCAACTCAGAGCGTCCAGGGACAAACGTCGATAAAAAGGTACTTTTGTTCTCCTTCCTCCTCATGCATTAGTTTGTATATATTTGAAAGGAAGTCAGTGTCCACGTTAAGCACTTTCTGTCTTAGAGTCAAGATTCTATCTTTTTGAGGCGATCTACCCGTCCGTAGGGAGATTTTCCTACAATATGTAGCATTTCCAACAAGCATACCTTGCTGGTTTTTGCAGGTTTCAGATCTGGTTGAAGGGGTTTGGCTACCCAAAAACATCCACACAACACTCCAAGACCCTCATATAAGTTCGTAGCTATTTCTCAACCTTCTCTTTCAATTTTTAGGGCTTCTTGTGCATAGATCTACTTGTTTTCTTGCTGATTTAGTGGCTCATTGGTTTGGGAGAAGGAGTGGTACGACCTCCTCCCACATATGAGACTTGGGTAGCTTAGGTTGAGTGTAAATCTTGTTTTTTTTTAGTTTTTTTGAGCACTTCTTGAGCTAGGACGTGGGGTTTGGTTGATGTTGGGCATCTTCCAAACCTAGGACACGGGGTTAGTGGTTTGTCTTGTTGAGTTGCTTGATTTCTTCTATCTTGTCCTTTCTTGCTTGTCTTTCTCTCTTTTCTCAAGTCATTTATAAGATAAATAAGCTTAATAACTGCCTACCTTTTGGGAGAGGAATACTCCAAATAGTAAGGCTGGGGTTTTAATATGTGTTGTTGATCTTTTATGCTTTAAAATCTAAATGTTCTAGATCTAGATCTCACACATACTAATCCTCAAAATGTTCTAGATCTAGATCATCAAAATACTCTAAAATACACCTAAAAGTCTACCTAATTGATATATTAACTTAATAGACTTAATAGGGTACCTAAAACCACCATCTTGACCATCTAAAACTGGGATTGAGGAGGGCAACGGGAGGTGATAGGCCGGGGACGGTCTCACGGCACAAAGGAGTGTCCTTTCCGTAAAAAATCAATTCTTTGGGCTGACTGTGACAGCTAGTGTGGGCCTCGTTGCTTCACTATCTTGAGCATCCATCATCTATTTGGCGGAGGTTTTTGGTGAAATACTTAATAAGGTTAACTAAAACTTTACAATCTTAAGAAACCCTTAACTTATTAAACAATCAAACCTTGGGCTTAATCATCTAATAATACTTTATGGTTGATTGAATATCATAATCATTGTGGAATACTTGTGCTTTAATCTTTGGATCTTCTAAAGTATCCTTGTGAATGTGTTGATGATGCCAATGCTTTAATCTTCTTATATCCTGCACATACATTTAAAGGTGGTTAGCTTGTTACATTGTACCATTGTATCTTAGCATTCTTATTTATAAGTACTTGTATCTAGTATTCATTGGATTAATTATTCTTTTGTAAGTAACTTGTAATTTTGTTGTAACGAAACACCCTAACATCTAGTTGACCCCTTGCTCAAACTTAGGCACTAGTCTTAGTTGACCCAGGGAAATGATTGCTTGACATACTAACCCTTGCATCTCACATTACTACCTTAGCATCATAGGATAGACTCCCTCTAACCTTAAGAAATTAAAACCAACTCCTAGAACTTAACGCTAAATCTTATCTAGTAACTAGGGTCTACCCCCCTTGGCTTCCCTAGGAGTGAGTCTAGACGGAAGAGGTTCCAGTCAAAGTGACAGCGTGGGCTGTGAACCTAGGCATTGTGCCTCCAAGGACACACTAAGTGAGCCGGACTTAGCTCACATTTGCAAGTGTGTATAAGGACGACAACATCTTTGGGGACATTTTCGGGGATAAGTCATTTATCCTTGGTCAAAACGACTTAACTAATTTTTTAAGAACTAAACAATAAAAAACTTTAGTCCCTAAAATTCTTTGAACTTGCATTGGATAGATTTGTGTGGTCCTTTTCCAAGTGGTGACTCCATTCAACAATTCTATCAGGTATACTACTAGTAGCACTTCACACAGAGTGGTTTGTCCTTTTCCTGAGCCTAAGAAGGTTTATAGGAGGAGGTTGAGACACCTTGTTCCTAGGAGGCTACTTGAAAGTCTTGGGAGAGGAAGCACTCTCAGATATCCAATACTTGTTCCAAACTAGTAATCAACCAACTGTTAATAATCCCACTAATACTCCTAACGTAACAATGAGTACCTTTTTGAGTCCTTTGAACTTTGCAACAATCCAAGGTTCCCCTCACGATGTTCCCAAAAAATCAATTGACAAGTTGCCTATCTTCAATGGGAACAATGCTATAACTACCAACTCTCACATCTCAAGCTTTCACAGGTGTGTGGATAAGTATTGTCGAGGTCATAATGAAGAAGACGTGAAGATGACCTTGTTTGCATTTTCTTTAGAAGGAGATGTTGCCGATTGGTTTTCATATTTTTCTTCGAACACGTTTAACACCCTTAATTCAATAATGGATGAATTTAAGAAGAGACGGGGTGATCAAAAGGAACATAGGTTTCAGCTTGCTGCTCTTACCACTAGCCATAAGAAAGAAAATGAAATGGTGTTAGAATTTAACACTAAGTTTAATCATGTGGTGAAAAGCCTTCATAATGATGTCAAGCCTTCAGATCTTGCAATCCCGATTTATTATGTGGAGGCATTTGAAGGAGAAATGAGGTATACCTTAAGGGATAAGGATCCTCAAACTTTGGAAGCAGCATAAGCTACAACTATAAAAATTGAGCAGAATATGCTTGAGGCTAGGAAGTCCAACATTCTTGGTTTCAACAGAGTTTTTTCTTCAAAGGTTAATGATGAAAATAAGAAGAAGGATGAGGGTCAAGGATCATCAAGTAATGATATTAAAGAATTGACTCGGTTAATTAAGAAAATGGAAGTAAACCATGCCAATCAAATCAATGCTTTGCAAAATAGATTGATCACTATGGAGAGGTCCCAAAATAATAGACAACAACACAAGCCAAATGATAAGTGGCCGAGAAGACCTCCTCAAAATGATCAAAGGCCACCTAATCCTTTTGAATCCACCAACTTGGTAGAACATCGCTCTATACCTTATTGTAGGCCTTGTGGTGAGTTTCATGAGGAATCAACTTGTTTAGTTTTCCTTGAAGAATGTGAAAATGATTATGGAAACCAAGGAGATGAACAAATAAATATGTGTGGTGGAAGATACTATGGTGGCATGTATGATTGGATGGATTTCAATGATCATGGAAATAGTGGAAACTTCATGAATGGTAATATTGATAAAGCTACAGAAAAGTATGGGCCCAAACCCACACCTCAACAAGTTGCAGAAATGGCTAAGTATAGAGGTATTACATACCAACAGAATGGAAATAAAGGTCAAGATAAAGGTCAAACCATTTTTCCCAAGGTATCTTACCCTAAGTCTAATGTGCCTATTAATGCAGACTTAAATATTGACTTAGGTGGTTGGTTGAGTAATGCAAAGATGTTGGTTCCAGTATTAGAAATTATGAAGATCCATTCACAAAGGGAAAAGCTACTTAAAGCCATAGATGAACCTCCTAAGAGTGTTGAGAAGAAACTAGCCGTGGCTTACCAAGACGCACCAGTAATTCTACAGAATTGGGATAGGAAAAATGAAAAGAATTTGCCTTTCTACCTTTCTCTACTTGTGAATGATAAAGTTTTACACAATTGCATGCTAGATTCGGGGGCAAGCTCTAATGTTATTACTAAGAAGGTGATAGAACAATTAAACTTAAGAATATCAAGACCTTACCATAACATTTTTGCCTTGGATAGTCAAACAATTGAAGTGCATGGATTGATTAAAGGTTTGCAAGTACACTTAGCAACATTTCCGGATATCATGTTTGAGATGGATATTGTGGTAATTGATGTCCCGGATGTCTTGGGAATGTTGTTGAATAGAAAGGCAGCTGTAGATTTGGTTGGTAATCTGCAAATGGATTTATCTTATGCTACTCTCCCTACCCCATATGGAAGCACTTTTAAATTGAATAGGGAAGTGTATAGGAAGTATCATGTTGAAGATCCCAAAAATCTCAAAAATGAGTTAAAGTGGAATGATGAGGGTCTTGATAACTATGCCATATTGTATAATTCTATTGTGCCTTTTGAAGAAACAGTTCAAGATAATGAATTGGACAAAGTGTGGTACTTGAATTTTGATGGTGCTTTTTCTAGAGCAGGAAAACGTGCTGGAATTGTGCTTCAAACTCCAAATGGTGAAATGTTGAAATTTGCTTATAGACTGGAGTTTGATGCAACCAATAATGTGGCTGAGTATGAGGCTTTACTCCTTGGTTTGGAAATCTGCAAGGATAGAGGTGTTAAATGTCTAAATATTAAAGGGGATTCATATTTGGTCATACAACAGTTAAAGAATAAATTTGCTTGCAAGTCGAAAAGATTAAAAGGGTATAGGAATGCAATTTGGGACTTAATCAATGATCTAGATGCTTTCAATTTGATTGCTATTCCTAGAGAACAAAATTCAAAGGCAGACGAGCTTGCAGTAGCTGCTTCCACACTTCAACTTCCAGATGGTTTGATTGATGAGAATATTTCGGTAGAAGTAATTTTTCGGCCCTCAATTCCTGATAATGTGGATTATTGGCAGGTTTTTGATGATGACAAACATGTGATTAAATTTTTAACTCACATGCAAGAGTTTTCAGATTTGGACATCAACATCAAAAAGGAGGGTTGTAATTATACAGGAAATGATGATAAAATAAAAGCACCCTCTAGGTGATTTGTGTCCTTAGAAAGGGACTTTGATAGACAAGATGGTCACAAACAAAAAGAAGAGTCAAAGAAAAAGCTATGTGATCACATGGAGATTAATATCGGAACAAATGAAGAGCCTAGGATGGTAAAGATAGGAAAGACTACCCCTATAGAAGAAAGGATTGAAATTGTCGAGTTATTAAAAGAGTATAAGGATGTTTTGGATTTCAGTTACGATGAGCTCAAAGTCTATAGGAAGGATGTGATTCAACATGTGATTCCTCTCAAGGAAGAAACTAAGCCCTTTAGACAGAGGTTGAGATAGTTAAACCCCAAGTTAGCTCCTTTGGTCCAATAGGAGTTATAGAAAATGTTAGAGGCCGACATCATTGCTCAAACTAGACATTCTTCATGGTGTTCAAACTTGGTTGTTTCTAGGAAGAAGAATGGAAAGATCCGGATATGTATTGACTTCAGGAATTTAAACATTGCTTTCACAAAAGACCACTACCCCCTTCCCAAGATGGAAACTTTACTTCAACGGGTTACATGATCATGAATGATTTCCATGCTTGATGGTTTCTCGGGTTATAATCAGATCAGACTTAAAGTAGAGGATAGGCATAAGACTAGTTTTACTACTCCATGGGGAACTTTTGAATATCTCAGAATGCTATTTGGTTTATCAAATACTGGAGCTACTTTTCAGTGAGCTATGGATTATGCCTTTTGGGGGTTGATTGGTAAATTGATTGAAATATATCAAGATGATTTGACAGTCTTTTCTAAGGATGGGAAAACTCACATTAACCACCTTAGGCAAGTTTTGGACATATGTAGAGAATTTGGAATTTCTCTAAATCCCGCTAAGTCAATTTTTGGGGTGAATGAAGGTAAATTATTGGGCCACATAATCACAAAAGATGGGGTCAAGTTAGACCCAGAGAGAGTTGAAGCCATCAGTAAGGTTCCTTTGCCTATGTCAAAGAAATATCTCCAATCCTTCTTAGGACAAACCAATTTTGTCCATAGGTTCATTCCCAATTATGCTGAAATCATGAAACCTATATATAAGTTGCTTAAGAAGGATGTAAAATTTGAATGGAATGATGAAAGTAAACAAGCTTTTGAAAGTATAAAGAGTGCAATATGTGAAGCTCCTGTCCTTATTAGCCCTGACTACAATAAGGATTTTTAGATTTTCTTCTTTTGCTTCTGAAGACACTATTGCCAGTGTGTTGCTTCAGAAAAATGATCAAGGACATGATCAACCCATTGCATATATGAGTAGGGCCTTGCAAAATTCAGAATTAAACTATCCCATGTTTCAGAAACAGGCTTATGCCTTAGTCAAATCACTCAAACATTTCAGAGTCTTCATCGGATATTCCAAGGTGATTGGTTATGTTACTAATTCCGCGGTTAAAAATGTTTTATCTCAGGTGGAAGGATTAGGCTCAAGGGGTATATGGATTGCTAAGATCCAAGAGTATGATTTGGAAATCAAACCTACAAAATTGATTAAGGGTCAAGGCCTGGCTAAAATTTTGTCAAAAATTAATGAGAAGGCCTTGGATATGGTTTACCAAATTAATAATGAAGAGTGGCATCCTAACTTATTGAAACTTGAACAAGTTGAATAGTACAAAGACATTATCTTTTATCTTAAGAATCTAACTTGTCCAAACCATCTAGTGGGGCACAAGAAAAGGGCTTTAAGGTTAAAATATTCTAAGTATGTCCTTACTAGAGATGGATTAGGATGGAAAAATCTTGATGGGGTTATCCTTAGATGTGTGGATGACGTTGAGTCAAAGAAACTAATGCATGAATTCCATGGAGGGTTTTGTGGTGGACATTTTGCTGCTAAAACTACTACCCACAAAATCCTTAGAGAAGGATATTATTGGCCCACAGTTTTTTTCAGATGTGCATCAGTTTGTTCGGAAATGTGAGCCATGTCAACTTTTAACATGAAAGCAGAAGTTAGCAACACTCCCTTTGCAACCAATTGTGGTTGAAGCACCTTTTCAGTAGTAGGGTTTGGACTTCATCGGGAAGTTTAATGATAATTCGAGTAATGGTTATTCATGGGTTATCACAACAATATATTACTTTACAAAATGGGTTGAATCCATTCCTACAAAGTCAACAACTGAGAAGGTAGTGATGGATTTCCTAGAAGACATAATAATAACTAGATTCGGGGTACCATCAAAGATAGTGACAGATAATGCCAAGGCCTTTTGTTTAGCAAATATGTCTTCCTTTTGTTTCAATTATGGTATTATCTTCTCACATGAATCAGATTACTACCCCCAAGGAAATGGTCAAGCAAAGTCAAGTAATAAAAACTTAATGACCATAGTTAAAAAGATAGTCGGTGAAAATAAAAGATCTTGGGATAGTAAAATCAAGCATGCATTATGGGCTAACAGAATAACAAAGAAAGTAGCTACTAGAAAGAGTCCTTTTGAGTTAGTGTATGGTTTGGAGGCTAGGTTGCTAGTGCACCTTAGACTTCCTACTTATGGGTCAGTTGAGGTTGTTTCCACAGAGCAGGATGCGGTTCAGAACAAGGTCAATCATATCATTGAGTTATATGAAATCAGATGAAGGGCTTATGATAAGAATTGCAGAAATCAGAGTAAAGTAAAGAAGGCTTTCGACAGGTTGGCCAGACAGAGGGATTTCATGATTGGGGATAAAGGCAGAGAGAAACTTGGAAAACATCACAAGTTTGACAGCGTATGGTTGGGTCCATATTTGATCAGAGAAACAACAGGGCCAGATTCCCTTCATCTCAACCATTCAGATGGTGAGCCCATCAACATTCCATGTAATGGGAAACAACTCAAGCTCTTCTTTAGATGAGGGGAAACTTGGTGTCCAAGGGGACACCCTATGTAACGTATCTCTAACCTTTCTTCTTGTATTTTAAATTTTGTATTGTTTCATTCATTATGAAAATATGCACTTAGAATTTTTCTGTACCATAGATTTCATTTGTTGTAAATTAATGATGTTGTACTTTAGTTATTTCATTTTGAAAATGTTGTATATATAATTCATTTATTTCATTATGCATATATGTATTCTTATGTTGGTTATTGGTGAGCACTCTGTTTTGTAGGTGCTGGATTCTTGTATGCTCTCCGTCTCAATTCGAGAAGATCGAACACATGTCCCCATGTGGAGCCAGATGTTGACTGCCTCTCCAACATAGGTGGTCAAATACATGTGCCATGAAGAGATGCATCATCAGATGCTCATTCGTCGGAGATTTTTGTTCTACAGGGCATTTTTTGCCCCAACACTTCCTTTTGTAACTGGAATTTCTGCACCCCTGTGTGGGTCAAAAATGTAATAGGTCTGCATGGATCATGTCTAGGTCAGTTACCTTGGGATTGGGTCACTGGGAAAGTTCCTTTCACTGAGGTTTTTTTATCCTCAGGTTATCAATTGGGCTTTTCAGCCTTATTGATCTCCCTTGAGTTTTTCCCTCACACTTGCAATAATTTCTCCAAAGTGGTGAATGACGTTACAATGGGTTTATCTTTTGGTAAATATTGTTAGGAATAATTGTAAATGACCATGCAATACATCTTAGAAAGTTTCACGAAATTCCATCGAGTCTAAATTAGTTTTTTTTTAATTAATTAATTTTTAATTAAATTTCCAGTTTGGAGGTTTAATTATTTAAATAATTGATTATTTTTGAGCAAAAATTGTAAAAACTAGGTCCTTGGACTTTTGATAAGGGTATTTGTGCTCAAAAGAAATGGAATAACACCCCCTACATCCATGGACCAAGTTTCAGCTCAGTCGGACAACTTTTTCTATGGGTTTGTCCACCTGGAGTGTCAGTCAGTAAAAAACAACAATTTTAATTGCTAGAGTCCAAGCATGGAAACAATGTAAAATTGTAATAATGAGTTAAAATGATGCTAGAAGGTGGAAAAAGATAAGAGAGACGACTCCTAGCCTAAACCTACCCATCCCAACCCCTCCTAACCTTTTCACCCCTCTCACCCTCTCACCTCACTTAAAAGGTGACGCCCTCCTAAGGAAGTTCTACCCTCCTTGAGGGTGAGACGTGGCACCTTGGGTTCTCCTTGGTTTGTGGACCTTTACCTTAGGTGGTGTGCTCTCGCTCACCCCCCACATCCCTCCTTAACTCATCTCCACTCCCCTTCCTTGAATTTATTGCCTCCCTTTCTTTCCTTTCCCCCAAGTGGTGCGCCCTCCTTGAGGAGTTATGCTCCCCCCCCCACTTGGAAATTTCCAAAATATTTTTTAAAAAGTTATTTAACTCTCTCCACTCCTTTGACATGTATTTCATAGCCTCCCAATACCCTTTTCTTGATCCCAACATTTTCCACACTCATCTACACCCTAGATCTATGATCTAAACCCTAGATGGTGCACCCTACCCTTGGGATCTCATCTTGTGCTTGGTGGTGGACACTTGGCATTGATCCAATAAGGGTGAGTTTGCCTCTTCAAGTATAAATAGATCCATCTCCTCACTTCCTTTTCACCATATCTTGAGCTATTGTTATGCTACTTGATTTTCCACTCTTTCTCTCTCTCTCTCTTTTTCTCTCTCTATTCTTGTTCCATATTCCATTCTTTGGCTCTTAGGGTTTTGGAGCAAGTATTTCTCCAAGATCCTTTTTATTGAGTAATAATAAAGGATAAGATTTGGAGGAATTTTGGAAGAGGAACAAGTATTTTTTTTCTTTCAACACATGAGGTAAACTTGCTTTGATTTGATATGATGATGGCATAGGTAGATCTTAGGTAAAGTATTTTATTTGAGTAGATCTAACAAAGAGTAGTCTTGTAGATCTATATATGTTGATTAGCTAGATAGGGTGCAAGTATTTCATCTTATTAGCTTAATCATCCATATTATCTATTGTATGCATGCCATTGTGTTAGATCTTGCAGGTTTGGCTTCAAGGGTTTCATTGGGAATGCCTCAAGGAAGAGTCGTCCTTTGAGAAACACATAAACTCCTCTCTTTCTCTATCTATTGCTCATTCTCTATATGCTTTCATTCCATATATATTTTCAGCTAACTTAACATAGTTTAATGGTCATCAAAATATAATTTTTTCATGAAAATTTCTTTAAGAATTTTTTTTTCCCTAAAAAGCAAAAATTTTTCTTCACTTGTATTGTTGTGTCTAGCATTTCCAGAAAGCATACCTTGCTGGTTTTTGCAGTTTTCAGATCTGGTTGAAGGGGTTTGGCTACCCAAAAACATCCACACAACACTCCAAGACCCTCATATAAGTTCGTAGCTATTTCTCAACCTTCTCTTTCAATTTTTAGGGCTTATTGTGCACATATCTACTTGTTTTCTTGCCGATTTAGTGGCTCATTGGTTTGGGAGAAGGAGTGGTACGACCTCCTCCCACATATGAGCCTTGGGTAGCTTAGGTTGAGTGTAAATCTTGCTTTTTTTAATTTTTTTGAGCACTTCTTGAGCTAGGACGTGGGGTTTGGTTGATGTTGGGCATCTTCCAAACCTAGGACGTGGGGTTAGTGGTTTGTCTTGTTGAGTTGCTTGCTTTATTCTAGCTTGTCCTTTCTTGTTTGTCTTTCTCTCTTTTGTCAAGTCATTTCTAAGATAAATAAGCTTAATAATTGCCTACCTTTTGGGAGAGGAATACCCCAAATAGTAAGGCTAGGGTTTTAATATGTGTTGTTGATATTTTATGCTTTAAAATCTAAATGTTCTAGATCTAGATCTCACACATACTAATCCTTAGTTTAAGCCTATTAGGCATAATCACCTTATTTAGATTTCTTGCATGCTTAAGCCATATCTAGATCTATCTCTTTCTTACATGCTTAAAACTAACACCTTGAATGCTTAATGCTTCAATAGTTTAGTGAATGGTTTTGCTTTACATGCTTTAACATCTCAAGGCCATTTGCCAACACACACTTAAGGTTAATGCTTATTGGATACGTTGATAGTGTAGGCATATGCTTAAATCTTTCTCTTTCTCTTCACACTTAATGTTTTAATCTTTATGCTTTCAACAAACATAAGATAAGTGTTATAATCTTTCATCTCTTGTTGGCAAGTTGTCCTTGCCTTTGTGGTTTGAGTTTCCTTTCTTAGCAAGCTACATATGTTAATGATCTAGTGCATGGTAGTGAACTAAATCTTTATTTCAGATATTTTTCATTGCTTTACATGTGTTAATGCTCCTTATTTCCAAGCTTAAGTAACACACTTAATAAGCTGAAGTGAGTTTCGGCCTTGGCAATAAATCACACTTTTAAGGCATCTTAAAATCATCAAAATACTCTAAAATACACCTAAACGTCTACCTAATTGATATATTAACTTAATAGACTTAATAGGGTACCTAAAACCACCATCTTCACCATCTAAAACAGGGATTGAGGAGGGAAACAGGAGGTGATAGGCCGGGGACGGTCTCACGGCATGAAGGAGTGTCCTTTCTGTAAAAACTCAATTCTTTGGGCTGACTGTGACAACTAGGGTGGGCCTCGTTGCTTCACTATCTTGAGCATCCAGAAGCTATTTGGCAATCGAGGGAGGAGGTTTTTGGTGAAATACTTAATAAGGGTAACTAAAAGTTTACAATCTTAAGAAACCCTTAACTTATTAAAAAATCAATCCTTGGGCTTAATCATCTAATAATACTTTATGGTTGATTGAATATCATAATCATTGTGGAATACTTGTGCTTTAATCTCTGGATCTTCTAAAGTATCCTTGTGAATGTGTTGATGATGGACTCAATGCGTTGATGATGCTAATGCTTTAATCTTCTTATATCCTGCACATACATTTAAAGGTGGTTAGCTTGTTACATTGTACCATTGTATCTTAGCATTCTTATTTGTATGTACTTGTATCTAGTATTCATTGGATTAATTATTCTTTTGTAAGTAACTTGTAATTCTGTTGTAATGAAATACCCTAATATCTAGTTGACCCCTTGCCCAACCTTAGGCACTAGACTTAGTTGACCTAGGGAAAGGCTTGCTTAACATACTAACCCTTGCATCTCACATTGCTGCCTTAGCATCATAGGATAGACTCCCTATAACCTTAAGAAATTAAAACGAACTCCTAGAACTTAACGCTAAAGCTTATCTAGTAACTAGGGTCCACCCCCCTTGGCTTCCCTAAGAGTGAGCCTAGACAGAAGAGGTTCTGGTCAAAGTGACAACATGGGCTATGAATCTAGGCATTGTGCCTCCAAGGAAACACTAAGTGAGACGGACTTAGCTCATGTTTGCAAGTGTGCATAAGGACGGAAACAAAATGCATGCAGATCCAAGAAGACAGATGTCGACCTAGGCACATGTAGTTAAAGCTGAAGAAGTCAGCCATGTTGGGGGTTCGCTCACCCATTCTTCCATCCTCCACCTGAGTTCGCTTGTCATTCCAGATTTGCGTGAATCCTGTGTCCTCTGTATTCGACCTTTGCAATCTTCATGCACGCACCTAAGACCTGAAATCCGTGAGCCATTCTGTGTCTTCGGATGAACCTAGCCTATCCGCTTTGTAGGGCCGAGTTTGTCCCTGAACCGTTTTTGGTTTCTGCCTTCTATTTTTCCTGAAGTGTATTGACGACTGTTGTTGCCCTCCCTGTGCTGGAACGTAGTTGAAGAAGCAGGTTTTCAAGCCTGTGTGCAACACTCTCTACAGGTGAGAGAGGTGGTTGTGGTTGAAGAGGCAGGTTGTCAGGCCTGTGAGAAACTCTTTGTAGGTGAGAGAGTGTCCCGTGGAAGTGAATTCTCCTGGAAGGAGTCCCGTAGCTTCTAGAGAGCTCTAAAAATTCTGGTCCGGCCTGTTGTTGAAGCCCAAGGCAAGGGAGGTGAATCAACCGATGGACTGTGTGACAGTGAAGGTGTATAATCCTGGGGTGGGACATGCATGTGGGGGAATGAGATTCTGTGAGCAGTGGGCATAAGTGGCTCCTGGGAGAGAACCCTTCCTCTTTAAATGTGTGACTTCCCTATTAACTTGGCTAGCCTAGGAATCCCTTGGCCGGTAGTGACCTAGGCTAGGAAAGTCAATAGGGATTCCTAGGGATTCCTAGGCTAGGAAAGTCAATAGGGATTCCTAGGGATTCCTAGGCTAGGCAAGTCAATAGGGAAGTCAAACAAGTGACTTCCCTATTTGAACTCCGAGACTCTGTTGTGATGTATTATGAAGACTTCGGAACCTGAAGTTCTGATTAAGCACCTATCGATCTAGCGTTTGGTCACAACCCGTGGTCGCATGGGTTGGGGCTAAGAGAAAAGGGCTAAGGACTAAAATTGTTACAGAGACGAGCAGAGCTCAAAAAATTCATGAAATCTAAACGTTTCTTAAATCAGATTTGGTTTTTGAATGCTGTGGGATTTATTGAGGAATGCTGGTCTAACAAATTCCAGTTGACTGCACGTTGTGTTTGCCGAGTTCAACGAGTGTCGGGACCAAAGAAAATTATCACTGAGTGCAGAGAAATGGAGGAGGCACATAATGCTTCCAACTCAGAGAATGAAGCTAAAGGTACGGATGTTCATTTGGGAGTTGAAGAGTCGAACTCCAATGGGCATGGAGAAGAGATAGATAAGGAAGGGCATTGGATGAAAATCATTGAAAGATTGTAGAAAGATGCCCAGACTCACTAAGAAGATAACAAAAAGCTCATGAAAGCTAGGGAAAAACAAGGAGAATTCAACTTAAAGTTGATGAAGAGTCCAAAGAGAACATAAAATAAGTTGGACAAGGAGAGTGACTCGAGAAAAATAGGGGGTCACCAGACTTCTAAGGGAATAAGTTCAAGGAGTGTTGGTAGATACCATCATCACTCCCAAGGTCGCTCCAAGAGGAGGGAACATAGTAGTTCAAGCCCATATCCTTCCAGAAAGCAAAGGAGATCTGGAGTGGATGAACTGAAGGGCGAAATAAACAAGATTAATCCTCCTACGTTTGATGGAGAACATAAGAAGGAGGAAGATGTTGAAACATGGTTGCTTGGCATGAGGAAATATTTCCAACTGCAAAAATATTCCTCTCATGCAGAAGGAAGAATTGAAATGTATCAACTGAAGGAAAAGGCATCCATGTGGTGGGATCAACTTGTGCAGGTGAAACACATTAAAGAGAAGGATATTACTTGGAAAGAGTTCAAGAATTATTTTGAACATAAATACGTAACTAAAAGATACTATGACAGAAAGATGAAAGAGTTTTTTGAACTCAAGCTGGGTAGCATAATCATTGATGAATACGAATGAAATTTTTTGGAGTTGTTGAAGTATGTTTCGTTCATCAAAGACGAGACTGTCAAAATTCAAAGGTATCTAAGTGGACTGCCACCTTCCATCGGTGAAAAGATCCAGTATGATGACCCTAAGACCATGGAAGAAACCATAAGGAGAGCGAAATGCTTGTATGAGCAACAAAATGAAAAGCCTACTTTCCAGAAGGCTTGGGAAGACAAGAAGAATTTCAAAATGGATCAGAGGAAGAAGGGAACTAAACCACCCTTTTTTAGGAACAGTCCTCAAGGACAGTCAGGTTTTAGAGAGCTTAGGAAGGCTGAAGTAGGTGGGAAATTGCCAAGGCATACACCTATGGAATGTTGGGGTTGTAAAGGAAATCATATATATAGAGACTGACCCCACAGAAATGACAAAGTCAGAACTGCCCACAATGTTCAAAAGGATGAAACAATGGAGGACATGGGGAGAAGTGTACCAAGAATATATGCAGCCCTGGACAACAAGCAAGATGATTTTCAATCACATATGATTGAAGTGGAAGGTATTATCAACAACCAACCCATTATTATTTTAATTGATTCAGGAGCTAGTCATAGTTACATATATCCTAGAATGGTGGAAAGTTTGCATTTACCAAGAAGAAAGCATGAGAAATCTTGGTTAGTGCAGTTGGCTATGGGAGCCAAGAGAAAGGTTGTTCAGTTGGTAAATTCTTTTCCAGTGGACATGAATGGACTGAGCACAAGGGCTGAATTGATTTTTTTACCTTTAGGTTCTTATGACTGTCTAATTGGGATGGATTGGTTGGACCAGCACCACACCATCTTAGACTGTTGTAACAAGGCATTCACTTACCTAGATGAGGAAGGGAATCAGAGAACATTCCAAGGAATTCCCAGAGCAGTTGTTGTCAGAGAAATATCAGTAATGCAGCTGAAGAAGTGCTACAGAAAAGGCTGTCAATTATTTGCAGCCCATGTGGAGGAAGCATCTAAGGATGAGGTCTTAAAGATTGAAGACCATGCAGTATTAAAATATTTCCAGGATTTATTCCAGGAGGTACCAGGATTACCCCCGAAAAGAGATATTGACTTCTTGGTAAACCTGATGCCTGGAGAAACTCCAATGTTAAAAACTCCATACAGAATGAGTACACTGGAGCTGAAAGAACTGCAATTGCAGCTGGAAGAGATTCTAAAGAAGGGGTATATATGCCCAAGTGTGTCACCTTGGGGAGCCCTGGTCCTGTTCGTGAAGAAGAAGGATGGGCCATTGAGATTGTGCATTGATTTCAAACAGTTGAACAAAGTGATTGTAAAGAACAAATATCCTTTGCCAAGGATCAATGATCTCTTTGATCAGTTGAAGGATGCTAAGATATTTTCAAAAATAGATCTTATATCAAGATATCACCAGGTAAGAATAAAGGATGAAGACATCAGGAAGACCGCCTTCAGAACAAGGTACGTTCATTATGAATTCACAGTGGTGCCATTTGGGTTGTCGAATGCGCCCGCTGTTTTTATGTGCCTAATGAATGGTGTATTCAGGGACTATCTGGACAAGTTTGTCATAGTATTTTTGGATGACATTCTGGTGTATTCCAAGTTGGAGGAAGAGCATGAACAACATTTGAAGATGGCGCTGCAAGTGTTAAGAGAGCACCAACTGTATGCTAAATTGAGCAAGTGATCATTTTATCAAAAACAGATTCATTACTTGGGGCATATCATCTCAAAGGATGGGATAGATGTAGATCCCGAGAAGATAAAGGCCATGAGAGAATGGTCAGTGTCAAAGAATGTGTTGGAAGTAAGATCCTTTATGGGTCTAGATGGCTATCACAGAAGGTTCATTGCAATATTCTCAAGGATAGCTCACCCTATCACTTCCTTGCAAAGGAAGGAGAATAAATTTCAATGGACAAAATATTGTGAGAAAAGCTTCTAGCAATTGAAGCAATTGTTAACCAGTGCTCCAATCCTGAGGATTGCAGATCCGAATGAAGACTTTGTAGTGTGTACAAGTGCATGCAAAGAAGGACTGGGAGGAGTCCTCAGTCATAATGGATTCGTAATTTGTTATGAATCCAAAAAGTTGAAAGAGCACGAAAGGAACTATGCAACTCATGATTTAGAGTTGGTAGCCATCGTTCACACTTTGAAGAAATGGAGGCATTACCTCATGGGAAATAGGTTTGAACTAAGGACAGATCATTACAGTCTGAAGTATTATGTTGATCAACCAACCTTGAATGCTAGGCAAAGTAGGTGGTTGGAGTTTCTTTATGAGTATGACTTTGATATCAAGCATATCAAAGGAAAGGAAAACAAAGTGGCAGATGCACTCAATAGGAGAGTGCATGAATTGCATGCTACGACCATTAGCACGTACCAAATTGATATTAAAGGCATAATTTCGGAGGATGCAAATGTAGATTTGTAGTACAGGGATTTGGTAGCAAAGCTACATCAAGGTGAGATGCCACTGAAAGTGGAAAATTATAAATTAGAGGCTAATGGAATACTTTTGTCCAAGAACATAATTTATGTACCTAATGTCCAGGACTTGAAACTTATGATTTTGAATGAAATGCATAATGTGCCTTATGTTGGGCACCCTGGATATCAGAAAACTCTGGTAGCAGTCAAGAGACATTACTTTTGGCCAGGTATGAAGAAAGAAATTGCAGAATACATCGCCAGATGTATGGAATGCCAGAAGGTTAAAGATGACCATAGGCACCCAACAGGGTTGCTACAGCCTTTACCCATTCCTGAGTGGAAGTGGGAGGTAGTGACAATGGATTTCATCACAATATTACCCAAGATAGGCAAGCAGCATGATTCAATCATGGTGGTGGTGGACAAGCTTACGAAAGCTTCCCATTTTATTCTAGTAAAGACTACTCACAAGGCAACTAACGTTGCTGATATTTTTATGAGGGAAATAACACGATTGCACGGTGTTCCCAAGATAAATGTGTCTGATAGGGACCCAGAATTTACCTCAAAGTTCTAGAAGGGGTTTTTCAAAGGATTCGAAACGAATCTGAACTTCAACAATCCTTATCATCCCGAGTCTGATGGGCAGACAGAGAGGGTGAACCAAGTGATAGAAGACATGTTAAGGATGTATGTGATGGACAAACCATCTAAATGGGAAGACTACTTACACTTGGTAGAATTTGCCTACAACAATGGGTATCAAGAATCATTGAAGATGAGCCCATTTGAAGCACTTTATGGCAGAAAGTGCAACACTCCAGTAAGCTGGGATAATCCAGCTGATAGAGAAGTGGTTGGGCCAGAGTTGCTCAAAGAAATGGAAGAGAAAATGATGAAAATTAAGAAGAATCAAAAGGCTGCCCAAGACAGGCAGAAACATTATGCTGATAAGACTAGAACCCACAGAGAGTTTAAAGTGGGCGATCATGTTTTCCTGAAAGTGAAAGCCAATAGAAGTTCCATGAGGCTGGTAAACTGTTCCAAGTTGGCAGCCAATTTTTTTGGGCCATTTGAAATCCTAGAAAGGATTGGGTCAGTTGCATATATGCTTGCATTGCCTGAATCCATGACTGTGCATAATGTGTTTCCTATTTCATTGCTTAAGAAATATATACCTGATGCTAATCATGTAATCGATTGGAATGTGATTCAGGTGGATCAAGAAGGCGTCTTGCAAGTGCATCCGGTGTGCATATTGGACTGGAAGAGAAAGAAGCTCCAGAATCTAGCCATAGGGCTTGTAAAGGTCCAATGGACCTGGTGCGGTCCTAAGGATGTGACATGGGAGCATGAGGATGCTATGCGGGCAGAATAGCCACATCTTTTTGAAGATTTTGGAAATATTGCTGATGCACCAAGGACAATGCAAAAATAAGGGGAGGGGATTGTAATACCCCAAGGATGAGCCCCAATTATATTTATGTATTATAAACATGTTTTGTAGGCTGATGAGCCGAGCAATTGTAAGCTAGTAAGATTATGTGTAAGTAGGCCAGAGAGCCTAGGTGTTAAAGGCTAGGAGCCTGTTTTGTACATGTAATTATGCACTTTGTTAATATAAAAACATTGTTGCGTGTAGACCAACCATGAAGAAAGAGTGATGGGGGACTAAGTTTCTAGAAGGTTGGGTAAAGGAGGAGACTAAGTGTTTGGGCCTAGGGGCTAAGCTAGGGGGCTTACCTCTAAAGGGGATAATAATTTATTATTATTTCCTAAAGGCTAAAGTGGACAATTGATGTGTGTTGTCCTAAGTTCCTGGGAAAGGAATGTATGCAAAATGGAATGAATGTAGCTCCAGGAAGACAAATGTTGGCCTGGGCGCATGCAGTTAAAGCTGAAGAAGTCAGCCCTGTTGGGGGTTTGCTCACCCATTCTTCCATCCTCCACCTGAGTTTGCTTGTCATTATGGATTTCCATGAATATTGTGGCCTCTATATTCGACCTTTGCAATATTCACACACGCACCTGAGACTCGAAATCCATGAGCCGTTCTGTGTCTTCGAAGGAACCCAGCCTATCCGCTTTGTAGAGCCGAGTCTGTCCCTGAACCATTTTGGGTTGCTGCCTTCTGTTTTTCCTGAAGTGTATTGACTGTTGTTGTTTCCCTCCCTGTGCTGGAACGTAGTTGAAGAAGCAGGTTGTCAGGCCTGTGTGCAACACTCTCTACAGGTGAGAGAGGTGGTTGTGGTTGAAGAGGTAGGTTGTCATCCTGTGAGCAACTCTCTCCAGGTGAGAGAGTGTGATGTGGAAGCGAGTTATCATGGAAGGAGTCCCGTAGCTGCTAAGGAGCTTTGAGAATTATGGTACGACCTATTGTTGAAGCCCAAGGCAAGGGAGGTGAAGAAGCCGATGGACTGTGTGACAGTGAAGGTGTATACTCCTGGGGTGGGACAGGCATGTGGGGAATGATAGTTTATGAGTAGTGGGCATAAGTGGCTCCTGGGAGAGAACCCTTCCTCTTTAACTTTGTGACTTCCCTATTGGATTTCCTAGCCTAGGCATCCCTTGCCCGGTGGATCTTACTCCCAGCTCGGGGGTGACCTACTACTGAGAGTGATGAGCAGTGTGGTCTAAGGCTGGGAGGTTCATGGAAGGTCTGAACGTAGTTGGTGGTGTTTTTCCAGTCTAAAGATAAGTATCATTTATGTGCTTAATTTTATGTTATGCATGCCTGTGATGCTTGAATTTTATCATGTATTCCATTTCATATATGAATTACTGTCTATTACATTTGAATCTGTATGGTAGCAATAACTCTGTGATTATGTGTTTTATTTCAATTAAAATGCATGTTATATATATATATATATGTGTGAATGTTCTGCGTGGTAGTGTTACTCAGCCTGTTGAATGGTCGGGGACGTTATAATTTGGTATCGCATCTAGATCAGAGCTGAGTAGTGGCATTTCCCGGTGGAGATTGGAAGGTCGGGGATGTTACACTTTTGTCCATTGAAACTTATTCCCCTTCCTTTGCAATGAAATGATGGGGTGATCTATTCTTGAAAACCCTGCAATGAACCTTCTGTAGTAGCCAGCTAGACCCATGAAGGATCTGACTTCTGTCACATTCTTAGGTGATGTCCACCCTTTAATGGCCTCAATCTTTTCAGGGTCTATTGTTATCCCTTCTTCAGATATGATATGCCCCAAATAATGAATTATGTTTTGATAAAATTAGCACTTTCTCAATTTGGAATACATCTGATGTTCTCTTAGCACTTGCAACACCATCCTCAAATGATGCTCATGCTCTTATTCCGACTTGGAATATACAAGAATGTCATCCAGAAAAACAATGACAAACTTGTCTAAATATTCCCGGAAAACACCATTCATTAAGCACATAAAAACAACTGGTGCATTTGATAACCCAAATGGAACCACTGTGAACTCGTAATGATTGTACCTTGTCCCGAAGGCAGTCTTGCTGACGTCTTCCTCTTTAATCCTTACCTGATGATATCCAAACCCGAGATCTATCTTTGAAAATACCTTTGCGTCCTTCAATTAATCAAAGAGATCATCGATCCTTGGCAAAGGATACTTGTTCTTTATAGTCACTTTGTTCAACTGTCTGAAATCGATGCACAATATCAATGTCACACCTTTCTTCTTCACAAACAAGATTGGGGCACCCCAAGGTGATACACTTGGGTGTATATACCCCTTCTTCAGAAGCTCTTCAAGCTGCATTTTCAATTCCTTCAGCTCCGATGTACTCATTCTGTAAGGAGTCTTTGATACTGGAGCTGCTCCAGGCATCAAATTAATAGAGAAATCAATATCTCTCTTTGGCGGTAGTCCCGATACTTCCTTGAACACATCTTCGAAATCTTCTAGGACTGCATGATCTTCCATATTTGGCACGTTATCCTTAGATGCCTCTTCCATATGGGCTACAAATATTTGACATCCCTTCTTGTAACACTTCTTCAGCTGCATTGCTGAGATTTCCCAGACAGTAACTACATTGGGAATTCCTTGGACTGTATTTTGATTTCCTTCCTCATCCAAGCAGGTGAATTCCTTGCTATGGAAGTCTAATATGGCATGGTATTGGTCCAACCAATCCATACCAATTAGGCAATCGTATGATCCCAACGATAAGATGTTCAAATCTGCCTTGGTACACAATCCATTCGTGCCCACTGGACATGATTTAACCAACTCAACACCTTTCCTCTTGGATCCTATAGACAACTATGCTAGCCAATATTTCCCATGCTTGCTTGTTGGAAAAATAAATATTTCCACTACCTTAGGGTCTATATATCTATGACTAGCCCCCAAATCAATTAAAATAGTAAAGGCATGGTTATTGATGATACCCTCAACTTCAATCATGTGTGATTGAAACTCAGCTTGCTTATTGTCCAGGGCTGCATAGATCCTTGGTGCTCTTCTGCTCGTGTCCTCCACTATTTTTGCTTGCTGTACATTGTGGACAACTCTTACCTTGTCACTTTTGTGAGGAAAATCTCTATACTTGTGGTCTCCTTTACAGCCCCAACATTGAATGGGTGCCTACCTTGACCTTTGTCATCCTACCTCAACCATTCTCTTCTCTCTAAAAGATGGCTGTCCTTGAGGGCTGTTTCTGAAAAATGGAGGCTTGTTTCCCTTATGCCTCTATCCCTTCTTAAACTTCTTCCCTTCCTTCCAAGCCTTATGGAAAGTAGGCTTTCCTTTTTGTTGATCATATAATCATTTTTCTCTCCTTATCGTTTCTTCCAGAGTCTTGGGGTCATCATATTGGATTTTATCACTAATGAAAGATGACAACCCACTCAGGTACCTCTGAATCTTCAATGTCTCATCCTTGATGAAGGAGACATACTACAACAGATCTAAGAATCTCCTTTCATATTCATCAATAGCCATGCTATCCAATTTAAGTTCAAAGAACTCTTTCATATTTCTATCATAATACCTCTTAGTCAGGTATTTCTTCTAAAAATGCCTCTTGAAATCATTCCAAGTCACATTTTTCTCCCTGAGGTGTTGTACTTGCAGCAGTTGATCCCACCACATGGATGCTTTTCCTTTAAGTTGGTATATGGAAATTCTTCCTTCTGCATGAGAAGAATAATTATGAAATTGAAAATACTCTCTCATGCCCAACAACCATGTCTCTGCATCTTCATCCTTCTTGTGCTCTCCATCAAACATAGGAGGTTTGATTTTTCTCATTTCCCCTCGTAGCTCATCCTCCCCAGACTACTTATGCTTCCTAACATGTGATGGACTTGAGCTGCTTTGTTCTCTCTTATTGGAATGCCTCGGGGAGTGTTGGTGATGCCTGCTATCACTTTTTGTTCTCTTGTGACTCTTTGATTTGTTTGAACCACTCTCCTTATCCAATTTCTTTTCTATTCTTTCCAGGATTTGCATCAACTTTATGTTGAATTTTCCCTGTTTCTCCCTGGCTTTCATGAGCTTTTTTTTATCTTCTCGGCGAGTATGGACATCTTTCTGCAACTTTTCAATGATTTTCATCATGTTTCCTTCTTTATCTATCTCTTCGCCATGCCCATTTGAGTTCGATCCTTCAACTCCTAAATGGACATCCATTCCTCTAACTTCATTTTCCGAACTGTAAGCACCATGTGCCTTCCTCATTTCTCTGCACTATGAGACAATTCAGTTCGGTTCTGACAATCGTTAACTCTGCAAAATGTTCAGTCAACCGAAATTTTGTCAGGCTAATAGAATTTTAAATTTTTTCCAGAATAAACCAATCTGATTCAATAAAAGCAATATCAAATTCCATTTTCAACGGTTCTTGGTCGGTCAAGAACCCCTTCGGGCTTGTATCCCTAAGCCCTGCTTTGTTCTACAATAAATTTTCGGGCGTTAGCCCCTTTTTATTCTTCCCTTGGTTCACATGGGTCCACGACTGTGACCCAACACTTGTGATTTGGGTGCTTATCCAGAGCTCTGAAACTTCGGGCTCCAGGATTCAACAGATTTCAAATCACATCACAACAAATCTCTCAGAATGTCAGATTGGAGAATTCATGAAATAGGGTGGATCAATAGTCCACGTCTCCCATCATCCAATGACCGATACTCGCTATGGAACTCCAGGATTCGGGGGCTCCGGGACTTCAGAGCTTCAGGGCTCTGAGACTTCGGAGGATTTCACCTTTGCACATCCCAAAACTCCCAAAACGTAAGTCTCCGTATACTTCCACGTCACCCCGGTGACATAATTGCATCACTTTACTTCTGCGTTACAAAACTTCAGGGGTTTCTTCCTCCCATTCCATCATGAGCCATTTCTTCTGGAGTGTCAATTCTCCGGACTTCACGATCTAGCACCACACGTCCACTGGGCCCCACGGTTTCCATGCTTGAACTAATAAATACCGAAAAATTCACATCAAACTTTATACTTTTTCAAATTGCGGGGACATGGGTGGGAGGTTTTGGAGTAACTTTCCGATCATTCCGCAATGTCCCCACGCTAACACGTACCCCTTCTAGGAAACCTTGGTTTGGATTGCGAGACCACCCTGCAAAATTATCTTCGGCACAACTTCGATCTCCGCAATGTCGCCCAACCATCAATCTTGATAGATCGTGATCAAAGTTAATGCAAGCTCGATCCAACTAACTTATTCGCCAAGTTTCACTACCTTGTGCCACCACCAGGAGTGCCACATGGTAGGACACACGAAGCTAACACATGACCCAATCAGGCGGGTGACATATGTCATGTTCTAATTGCATTTCTATCTTACAAAGGTTATTAACTCATTGACACGTGGCACACATCCCATGTGTCCACGACATCCCTAGTGATGTCAGCAGGCCACGTCACTTCGGGACTTCGGGCTTCGGGAGATTTCACCTTACCATACCCCATTTCTCCCGAACGTCGAACTCTCGAACTTTATTACTTTTGCTCTTGGATTAACCCTACGGTTCTGATCCATCCTTGGTCAAATCCAATGATAAAAACTCCCCCCCCGGATCTACATTGTAGATCCTCTTCGGCACTTCTGAACTTCGGGCTTCGACCCTTTCTGCTCTATCACACATAAAATTCACCGAAGTCATGAAGTTTGAAGTACTTAGGGGTTAATCCTCTTGCATATTTCTCCAGATTTGACGGTTGTGAAGGATCCTCCTTCTCCCAAACAAATCCTACAACCCAACTTCAAACCTTGTAGTTCCAAACCCACGGTTACTGCAATCTCTTTTCTCTGCATCATTCTTGAACCACTATACCTCTTGATCTTCCAAACATGACCAAGGTGTTCTCTTGTCACTTTGGAATGCTTTGAACTTCCCAACAACAATTTTCTCTGAGATTTTGATTCCATAACCACTTATATGACCTAATTCAGGCTCGGTGTCGAAAACTGGGCTCTGAACTTCAATTTTTTCCATTTCAAAAACAATTTCCTTCCAAAACCTTCTCTCCAACCTCCACTTTCCTGGCCCATCCAGGCTCAGTGTTGAAACCATGGCTTTGATACCATTTTGTAACACCCCGACCCAACCAGGATTTGCCGGGTAACACTACCTAAACCACTATATCTTTGTTTTTGTTGCTCTGATACCATTTTGTAATGCCCCGACCCAACCAGACCCTGCTAGGTAACGCTACCTAAACCACAATATCTTTGTTTTTGCTGCTCTGATACCATTTTGTAATGTCCCCAGCCACCACCAAGCTGGGCAACGTCACTTCGGAATGTCTCTCTTAGCACTAATACCGTTTTGTGACACCCGACCCAACCAAGTTGGGCCATGCTACTGCAATTAAC
>SNQJ01S0023508.1:2737-14269 GCA_010110895.2 Picea sitchensis | reverse complement strand
GGAAGCGGCAATAATACATACATGCAATAAACATAAACAATTATGGCAACATTATAACACATGTACACAATACACATCATACAGAGAACAAATATTTGGTACTTATCTTTTAATAGATGACCACCAACTGTGTGCAGACCTTCCACGAACCTCCCAGCCTTAGACCATGCTACTGATCATGCTCAACAGTGGGTCACCCCCGAGCTGGGACTAAACTCCACCCAGGAAAAAGGAATCCTAGACCTAGGCTAAGGCTATGGGAAACTACATTGTGCAACTAGAAGGATTCTCTCCAAGGAGGCTTCTTATGCCCACTGCTCACAGACTCTCATTCCGCACATGCTTGTCCCACCACGAGAATATGACCTTCACTGTTCCACATTCCATCGGCTACTCCACTTCCCTTCTAGCGCTTCAACAACATGCCAGATCAAGAATTCTCAGAGCTCTGTAGCTGGTACTGGACTCCCTCCAGGATAAATCACTTCCCAACAAACTCTCTCACCTGGAGAGAGTTTCTCAGAGGCCTGGAAACCTGCTTCTTCAACCATGGCCTGACAACCCGCCTCTTCAATCCACAACCACCAAAAATCATGTAAGGTAAGGGGACGAATCCACAATCTACAGAGGTTCACAAAGGAGAAAATGACTCTGGCTGTGTACTTGTTCAGAGCATGCGTGAACTACCCAAGGGATGGCCAGTATGCTGAGGATGAACTCGTGGGAAACTAAATGGATAGACTGATCAGAATGTTGAGACTGAGAAAGGAAAACAGTGAGAATGGTCAGCTTGCAAAATCGTGAGAGCTGCAATGGTGAGAGCAAACTACTCCGGAAGGTGGCCAAAATGGTTCATGAACCACCAACAAAGGTGGAAATTATCACATAAATATGCATGTGTCCTGGGTGACACTTGGCTCTCTAGGAGCATGCTCCTCTCCACTTGGAGTTTGTTCCACTCCTCAAAGGAACTTCAGATAACCGGGTTTATTTTCCCAACTTTAGTACTTTTCAGGAATACATTATAATATTCCCTTGGGTTAATCCCTCAAGCTTAGCCCCTCTTTCCAAGCCTCTCATCCCCATTCCTTTCCCTACCAAGTGGAGCTTAGTCCCCCATAACTCTTTCTTCGTGGTCAGTCTTCACGCAATGATGTATTTTATTATTAATATGCATAATTACATATACAAAAATCAGGCCCACTGACCTTAGCATCTAGGCTCTTCGGCCTAATAAACACATAAGCCTACCATCTTATAATTACTTAGCTCACTAGCCTACAAACATCATTACATTTCACAGGGGCTCAACCTTTGGGTATTACAATGAGATTTGAAGCCATTCAAAAGAAATCTTAGGAAAGATCTTGTTTGTTGTTCCATAATCTTGGTGTTCGAGTCAATTATCATCGACCTTATTTCAAAACATTATCAATCTTAGATGGAGTTACATTCTCTTATGAAGACAATGTATGTGTCAAGCTATCATGGCTTAAAATTAGTGAACTCTTATGGAGAGCTCTCTCAACATGATGAACAAATATACAAAGGATGAAACTATAATTCTGCAAAACACCATGTGAGATAGGGCATTCCATAACCCAAGCAAGTATCCCATGAAACGACATCAAAATATCCACTGGGAGGCCAATCCATCAATAACAATATGCAATATGAGAAGAGCACCAATAGAAGAACCACCATTTATGATAATCAACCCATAGATGCATGCCCTCTAATCACATCACAATATTCCAAACTAAGCACATGTATCCCTAGTCCATCAAACTTGTGACATGTGTGATGAAATCACAAGTGTAGGATTCATACAAAATGATGCCTAAGAAGGTCAAGGAAAGAGAGATTTAGTTATGAAGAAGACAAGTGGCAATGTGGACCACCTCAATTTTCCTAGATCAATCAAAGAAAGTAAATGTCCCACATTGAGGAGGCTTCTAGAAATTCATGTGCGTATTTTATTATTTCCTCTTGGAGAGAGATGTGGATCTAGGTTCCATTTATTATTATTTTATTGTAAGGTAGTTGAAATAAAACTCTATATAAGGATTATCTCTCTCATTTGTTGACTCTGGTTGGATTTATGGGAGATCCCATTCAAGCCTAGTTGGATATCTTTTGGGAGGATGATGTTAAGGGTTTATTATATATGATGTTCTCCCTCTTCCTCTTTTTCTTGAGTTATTTGATTTTTTTAGATTGTTGGTAAAAGTTTGTTTTAAGGATCTTTGTATGATGGACAGTTTTACTCCCAAAGAAAGGTCAAGGTCGAGGTGATACACTCTTTGTCTTTTTTTGATTGACCATTGATAAATAAAGAATATGCTGCGGTCATTTCAATGAGAGGTTGTTGCAGTTTTATCTGCTGATGGTAAACACGTTCTTGTTGTTCATATTTTGTACTTTTTGTGAGGAGCACCTATGGAAGGGCCCTCCTTTAATTTTATACAATTTGAATTAATTCCTTTGGCTTAGTTTGAGCTTCTTTAAGGGAGGCATGAGAGGGTGGGAGTTTCTTCGATTCCACGAGGAACGAAATAGAACATTATGCTTGGGGTCTCGGGTAGGGGTATAACAATTTAGTAGAAGATTATTCATGTTGGTGTGGCCCACACTTAGCCAAAATGCGAGGGATTAAAACTTTGATGGTGTTTGGAGATTCTATTCTTGTCATCTGAGCTATAAAATTCAACTCGAAGCTAGGGGGCATCAATTAAAAAACTTGGTGACCTGAATCAAATCGTTTTCCCAACAATTTGACTACATCACCTTCTACCACATTCAAAGGTCTTTAAATGAAAAATAAGACCCTTGGGCCAAGCTAGCAGCTTCATTCAAATAAGGGAAATTGGAGCAAAAAGGGGAGCAATCCACCCTCCCCCTCCCTCTCCCTTAGTGAAATTAAGACCAGTATTTTCAATGTCAACAACTATGAGACCACTGGAAAAATGGCATGGTGGAGAATGCGAGCGTGTATATATTTAAGAGTGTGGAGCATTGGGCGGGACATGCATGCTTGTTGGCATTTAATCTCAACCATGGATGTAGATGATGATGTGTAAATATTTGGTGGGTTCATTTGGGATTTCTTGTGGTAGAAGGCAAGGTCAGGTTTAGTCATCCCGGGTTAGCATGGGTGGCTCTGCTCTTGTGATCTGGTGGAAGGGGTCTCTTCGAGTTTTATCTGTGTACAATGTAGGAAATATGAGGGGGTCCAGGTGTTTTGTAGGAAATCTGAGGGTAGAGGAAGTGAGTCCTTTGTCTTTGTTTGGCACCTTGTTGCGTCCCTGTGCAAGTGCTATGAAGGTGTGTGGGAAGTGTGGTGGCCTATTCCTAGCAAGAGTTTGGCCCTGGTTTCTCCAGTGGAGGTGAATCTCTTCTTTGTGATAGGAATGACAGAGGGGGATGAAATGGTGGGAGAAGATGTGAGGGAAATCAATCACATTCTGCGACGACATGAGGAGATTGGGCACGCAAATAATAGTGTTATTCAAGCCCTCACCATGAAAGTTTATGAGTCGGAACAGGTAAGCAATTGTCATTTCAGGAATGTGTCTGATATTCTTCACAGTTTCGACAACCATTTGGAATTTATTGAAGAAGAATGTAGTAGAATGAGGGTTTTATTCATAGTTCAGCATGTGGAAAATATCTCGTTGACTTCGACCAATAACGATACTCAGAGCTCAATGTAAGGAGGGGAGGCAAAGGTAGAAACTGGCCAACAAGCCCCCATGGAAATTGAAGATGGATTCAATTTGAAAGCTGCAGAGGAGTCAAAAGACAATAGCAGTGCCAAAGGTTAATATTTATGGATCTATTTTCATATTATATGTTTATTAGGACAATTTGTACAACAATATACTAGTAAAAATATCTGGAATGATAGGCATGTAGGCCTACTTTTGTATGAAGTCTGCTATACATAAATATGTAGTGTTGAAGACCTTCTGAACAAATTTGGTAATCACTGTTATGTTAACACAACTTGTTTTCTTTATATATAATGAAAAAAATCTTCAATTTGGGTTTAAAAAAAAAGTTTGATCTTGTTTGTAACAACCCTACTAGACCTTCTTCCATCTTGTTTGTACCTTCTTAAATGTTAACTTTGACTCCTCACCCTTTGGAAAACCACTTGTCTTGGTCCACCATCCCATTTAATCAAAATTTTATCTTACACATTTATAATTTTTACTTAAGAATTCCCCCCTTGTGCCAGAGGAGAGCTGGCCTAAAGAGAGAGAAGGTGTTTTTGTGACATTGTACAATGCTTCTAAGTTCCCCTAGGGCTGCACTTGTGTTTCAGGGATTTATCACTTTGATTGCAGTTTTGGGAGTTAACAGGTTCAATAACCCTCTTATGGTGCATGCCCTTGTTATGTGGGCACATAACCCCTCTTAGGAGGATGCCTGACTTGAATTGTGTATAAATACATAGCTCAAGCTCTTATTTGTATCATCTCATCTTGTGATCTTCTTGATCTAATATACAAAGTGTGATATAATCCTAAGAGAAATTATATTTGGTGTTTTTCTCTAGGGCCCACTTGTGCTTGGATTTTACACTCTCTCTAGCACACTAGACCTAATTCTCTCTAGCACATTTGTGAGGAGGCTATTTCAGAATTTGAATGTGCGTTGGCTCCATCAGTTCTATTCTTGACCCTTATAAATCTCAACATGGTATCAGAGCGGGTGTGAACCTTTTACTCTCAATTCTCTTGACTTATCCACAACCTATTGGCTAGTGGCATCATATATCTTATGGTGTGGAACTAGGGTTTCTTGGATCATCATTTCCTAGGTTTTTATCTTGGGGTTCTATAAGTATAAATGTTCATTTATTTTTCAGATATTATCCATCTTATAGTGCAACTTTGGTTGTGCACCCTACATATTGGTCTTCCTCCACTTCACAGGAATGGTTTGTCAACTCTAGAGCTCCTAGCCATACGATGAAACACGAACACCTTCTCTCTAATGATCAACACTAGCATAATGTCGATAAAGTGATTAGTTGTGATAACTCAACTCTACCTAGTTCAAGGTGTGGCAATGTTCTTTTTGACACTGCCAAATTTGGGGAAGTCCTTCATGTTCTAGGAGGAGGACCCAATATTCTCTTTATTTATCGCATCACATCCACCAATAAATGTTGGAATCCAGATCAATGGGTAGTAAAAGACATTGATGATAGTGTTAAAGTAGCCGCCTTAAGATATTGTGATGAATTCGACCATATGTACAAGTTGGGGATGCCTAGTTCTCCTTCAACACATAAAATATTTGGTTCTATGGTGGCTAATGTTGATGATACTAGAAAGTTTTGGCATCAACGTTTGGTTCATACAAACTTTGGGTCCTTGCAACATACAAGTTATTTATAGATGGTCGAATACCTTCCACAGATTGAACCACGTAGTGGTGTCTATGAACAATGTATACTAGGGTAACATCATCAAGAATCCCTTCTTAAAGCAAGACATGTGTCTCACCCTCTTGTAGTTATTCATGGTGAAATTTGTAGGCAGATGACTGCTCAATCTCTTGTGGGAGTTAAGTACTTCCTTACTTTTACAGATGATTTTTCCCTTCTTACTTGGACACACATTGTTCAATCCAAGGATGATGTTTTTGGAAAATTCAAGGATTTGAAACTATAGTGGAGAATCAAGTTGATATAAAGATAAAGTGTCTCAGGAATGGTCACGTGGAATTTTAGATAAGCATTACTTTCCAAACATTTCTCAAAGATCATGGGATCTCTTAGCATGAGAGTCTTTCACAAGAAGATGACATAGTCATGCAAACAAATAAAGCTATTTTGGAAATGGCTTGATGTATGCTCCAAGACAAGAAAATAGAGCCTAAACTATGGGGAGAAGCATTTTTCTGTGCAACTCACATCATCAACTGGATTCACACTTATGTAGTTCAAGGTATGACCCCATATGAGAAATGGTATGGCTCAAAAACCTTAGTTTCACATTTTAGATTTTTTGGATCAAGTGCACGGGCCCATATTCTCAAGGTGAAGAAAAACAAATTAGAACCCAAAAGTCATTGTTGTAATCTGGTAGGTTATATGGAAATTTCAAAGAGGATCAAGTGCACGGGCTCATATTATCAAGGTGAAGAAAAACAAAGTAGAACCCAAAAGTCATTGTTGTAATCTGGTAGGTTATATGGAAATTTCAAAGACATATTGTTTATATGATCCCTCCACTCATCAAGTGATAGAAAAAAGGGATGTGGTATTCAATGAAGTCCTTTCTCACAATTTGCTAGGGTCTTTCCCATTGCTTTATATAAATGTTTTGCATATTATCTCAGTAGATATCTCTCCTCCAAACTATCATGATGATTCTCCTCCTATGACTGCTTCCTCAAGTTCTCTTTCTATAGTGACAAGTTAGATGGACATTGATGGTTAGACTCTTACTAATTCACTTAAAGTCTCTCCTTCTATAATGATTGCACCTCCTAATGCTATTGCAATTGTGCAACTCAATAATGTTGAATATTTTCTTCCATTTACACCAAAAATGAAGAGGCATGTACCCAAATGGGATTTATATACTCTTTCAGACTTTGCCAATTCCCTTCCTAATGGTGAACTTGGTCCTCGTTGGCATTTACCTACTACACAATCTCTTCTCACCAAGGTCAACACTGATAGAGACCCTTCTACTTATAATCATGCCAAAAACTCCTCTAAATGGGAAGCAACTATGGTTGTCGAGTATGAGGCTCTTATAAAAAATCAAATATGGGAATTGGTTCCTTTACCTAAGGGTAAGAATATTATTTGTTGTAAATGGTTCTATAAGACCAAATATGGTGTTGATGAAAAGATTGACAAGCATGAGGCCAAGTTTTTTGCAAAAAAAATTCTAACAAAAAGAAGGTATTGACTACATTGAAACCTTTGCTCAGGTTGGCAAGATGGACTATATATATATATGATTCTATCTATAATTGCTTCATAGAGATGGAAATTTCAATAGATGGATGTCAAAAGTTCTTTCCTTCAAGGTGATTTTAAAGAAGAAATTTATATGGAACAACTGCTAGGATTTATTCAAGAAGGTTCACACCATTGGTCTCTTGACTTAAGAAATATTTATATGGACTATAGTAGGCACCTTGCGCTCGTTGCGAGAGTGAGTTCAATTTGTACATTTTTCATCATGACAATCAAATTATTATTATTGTTCTCTATGTGGATGATTTTATTTTGACCAACAACTCGACATCCTGGATCAAATAACTGAAGCTAATGCTTCAAGAGTCATTTGAAATGACCAATCTTGGTTTTCTCCACTACTTTTTAGGAATTCATATTACTCAATCTACCTCTAGGATCTCTCTCTCTCTTAACCTTAATATGTTCCATATTTTCTACAACGCTTCAAGATGGAGGATGGTAAGTCAGTTAGCACACCTCTTGCCACATTTGGATATATTGTCATTGATGTCAACAGTCAATGTGATGATTTGTTGTTAAATGACAGATGAGATTGTCATTGATGTCAACAGTATACCAGTCAGCATAAGATGTCAAATAGCATGATCAAAAGCGCAAGCTCAAGAGGAGGAGCGAACATGAGGAGCAAATAGTATGAAGATCAAAGCTCAGAAGGAAGAGTGCATTGCAGAAGAAATTCGTGATTATTGTTGATCATGATAGGATCAACAATCCAATGATAAAATATCAGGAGGGTTAGCAAACACAGAGATCACAACTTGGAAGGAAAAGTGTAAGCTCAACAACCGTCCGATCAGAGTGAGAAGCCTCAAAATCCGTCCGATCATCTAAATATAATGCACATCGGTCATGTGAGTGATCGTGGGCTTGAAAGACCATTGGAAGATCATGACCGTCGGATCTGCAAGCCATCAACGATAGGAATAGATATCAGAGATTGAAAGGAAAATTAAATCACTCGCAAGTTGTAGTTCTGATATCATCATTGACCGTTGATCTGCTTCGAGAATCTCCACAACCGTCAGATCATCTCGATGTGGAAGGATAGGATAAGCGGGGCCAAAAGGTTGAGATTTGGATTAACCGATTACCCATCATTCGTCGAATCGTGTTAAAGTGGAAGGACATGATAAATCTACAAGAGCTGCATTGTAGGACAGATCAAGTCGTCGATCCTAGATCCTGATCGAACGAACATCCTTCACTTCGGGTCTAAGGATGTGAGGAACTTACGCTCCGTTAGTTTGAGTTTTGAAATACTCGGAGCCCAGAAATCTGAAGTGAATAAGGACCATTGGATTTGGAGGACACACGAGGATCGTTGGATTAATATTGTTGGTCAGTAGACCTCGTTAGGAAGGATGTGTGGGAGATCCACATCAGCAAACCTCGTCAGCAAGGACGCATGGAAGACCACATCAACAAGTACACATGGCATAATCAGAAGATGAAAAGTGTCAAGAGGAAATACACCAGGAGTTAGGATAGCCGTTAGATCTATGAGAAGAGAATGTGCTACATGAGGATCCAGGTCATCAAGACAACGTCAGCAATGACATGTGGCGGAATCAGACATTGAGAAGTGTCAAGTTGATTCGGCATTTCAGGTACATGAAAATCACGAATACGAGGGACACGTGGCAGCTACTTGACTCGTGACACATCATCAAGTGATGTAAGCAGTTACGTCACTCCTGGAGTTTAGCTTCAAGAGTTTTTACCACCACACTCGCCCAATGTCCCAAAGTCCCGAATACTGGAGACTCGAACTGAACACGAGACGTTCGATTTGGAGATCACTTCGCGAGCGTCCTTGACCGTCGATCTACTCAGTGGAAGGATAGTGTAAGTGGAAACATTAATTGACAACAAGAAGTCTCCATCATTGATTACTTACAGAGCAGGTGATCACTTTGGAGGAAAATGGAGCAACGTTTATATGAGACCCCCGATGTCCTGAACGTCGAAGTCCCGAAGCGGACATAAGTCGTCCGATCTGAAAGATCGCCTCAGAGTATTCTCAACCATTGATCATACTACAATGAGAATTGAGTCTTAAGAATTCCAAATCCCGGAGACGTGAAAGGATCTCGACCATTGATCAAGAGTGGGACACACGTCAGTAGATTGACAACTTCGGGAGATTTGACATGCTGGAGTCACGAAAACCTAAAAGGAAAAGTGCCGAAATTATGATAGCCATCCATATCAATGCATGATTAAGTCATAGCCATTGGATTAGCAATGAAAGGATGAGTGTAAGGTCTAAAGTTGACCATTGATCTGTCTCCGCGAAATAAACGTGAATCGTCCGATTGTTTCGACGATATCGTAATCAGGAGTTTTGAAATATTGGAAGTCATGAAGACTCGAAGGTCAAAATGCTGAAATATCGTCAGCCGTCCATCTCATTAGAAGATCGAATTGTAACCGTTGAACTCGATAAACACTCAAGAGCTCGTCTCGCCTAACGCGAGGTCATCGTCGTTGGCCATATGCTATAATAGTTTTAGAGGGATATTATAATATGTCGCTATAGTCACTAAAACCCGTGCTTCTATAACGCATGGTCATATGTGATAAGGAAGCGCCTCCATGAAATTTGGTCTTTGTGAATATAATAGAGATTCAGGATCAAACATAAAGGATTAAATTGATCCATGACTGTGATCAATTTATGAAAAACCCCCACGGTAAAATAAATAAACAGTAATTACGATTGATTAATCGAAGAGGCGCGATGGTCTAAATGAAGGGACACAGATGTGTCACACTCACACCAATTGAAGAGTATATAACCAAGGAAGATTATTGATAAATTTTTTGTCTCTATGGTTCATATTAGAAGATAAAAAATAGGAGCAGAGTCCAAGATGAAGAACTATTCATTCTAAGGTGCCTGTCAATGTCTAATTGAAGATCAAGAACAGAAGAAGACAGATCAATAGTTATGCAATCCAGTACTTGATATAGAAGACCATACAAACACAGGATGCAACAAACAAGTAGAAAGTACAACAATGGCTGCATGAGTAAAATTCGATGAAGAGAAGAAGATATTGAATTGAATTATAAAATAAGGGTGGTTGGGTGGTGCAAGGACAGGTTGGATGCTACAGGGGAGTTGGTTCTTCCTTATTAGTGGTAGCTGACTAAACAGGGGGTCGAAGCCTTCTACTGGTTGGTGCTAGTGAAAAGAGGGAGTTGGTGCTTCCTTGTCAGTTGTATCTGACTAAACAGGGGGTCGTAGCCTCCTACCAGTTGGTGCTGGTGAACATGGGTGTGGGTGCATCCTGATTAGTTGGTGCTGATCGAAAAGGAAGAATACATTCCTTCTATGTAACTTGTAAGAAAATGAATTTTGCAATTAATAGAAAAGTGTTGGTGGTTTTCCCTGTTGGGTTCCACGATAAAATCGTGTGTTCATAAGGGTTTGTTGTTCATCATATATTGCTTAATTGAATAATTAATATGTGTGCTTAATATGGATGAAGTTAAAAAGAAAAAGTAGGCAATACTGATTCACCCCCCCTCTCAATATTGTTGGATATTCCATCAATTGTTATCAGAGCGAGGTTCCTTTAAAGACAATCTAACAAATTGAAAGGAAGATCAAATTAAGCACACATGGATGGATAAAATATTTACACTGAGAATGGAACACCAATACCTGGAAAAGTAGAATAAATATTTTGGAGTAGAAGAATGGTAATTCATATGAAGGCATTGGGACCTGATGTATGGAATTCAGTAATCATTGATTACTTCCCACCAAGCAGAGCAAGGATTCCAGCTCAAAAGAAAGCCATGAAAAGTAACTCAATGGAAATGAATACAATTCTTGATGGATTACCTGATGATGTCAAAGAAAATATTTACACTGAGAATGGAACACCAATACCTGGAAAAGTAGAATACATATTTTGGAGTACAAGAATGGAAAGTCATCTGAAGGCATTGGGACCTGATTTATGGAATTCAGTAATCATTGTTTACTTCCCACCAAGCAGAGTAAGGACTCCAACTCAAAAGAAAGATAAGAAAAGTAACTCAATGGCGATGAATACAATCCTTGATGGATTACCTGATGATGTCAAAGAAAATATAGGTGAATATAACTCTGCAAAGGAACTTTGGGACAAAATAAAAGACCTCTACTCAGATGAGAAGTCAAATGAGAATTTCAATTAGAGAAAAGTTCAGTCTACAACAATTATAGTGATGAAGATTCTTTTGAAGAATACTTAGACTGTAATAACCGGCTTTTAATTTAAACTAACATGAGTTAAAATAGAGCAGAAAATTTTAACATTCACTAAAAATTCGCTTACTCAAGCATATTCATTCCCAGATTTGATAAATAAACTAACATTTTACATGACAATTTGCATACAATTTAAATTTAAGTAAACACTTCACAATTTTGAGTTTAAATACCTGTCTCTGATGCTACTATCTGTAGCAGCTTGAATCTTCGCTTGAACCTTCGCTTGAACACCCCAAAACCAGCCACCCTACCGACC
>SNQJ01S0023507.1:63501-114784 GCA_010110895.2 Picea sitchensis | reverse complement strand
GACCAAGAGAGGATTAATGCTTCAGCTGGAAGAAAAGGTTCAGGCCATGGACCTAGGGGTACAAAGATTTTTTAGTAAGATTGAGGCTCTATAGAAGAAAGGTCTTCCTGGTCTGAAGGTAATCAATGACAAATTGATGACACCCCTAGACTACAAGAAGAGACTGGTCGATGTGGCTAAGGATAGTTCAAAGTTTGCAGGAATTCAAGGCAACATCACTGGCAAGGCGTTTCTATATGAACTTCAGTGGGACATTAGTATTCAACATGAGGTTCGATACCTCTTTGTCACCAAACCTACCTTCGCCAAGTACACAGAAATGGACGAAGTGTATCGAAGGCTACTCAAAGTCAACATGCCCAGTCATTTTTGATATGAGGAACTCTGTGATCTGATCGAGTAGCAGATGAGTTGTCCCAGCCCAATCATTTGTCTAGTTAGATGAGGTTGTGCAGAGGCTTCACCAACGGTCCACCCAGAAATCAGCATGCAGTTACACCACATCATCAAGCAGTTCTTGGATTTATGAAATTTGTTAAGTTAGTTAGGCTAAAAATAGATTTAGCACGTCATGGTCATTAATGACAGGATCATTTGTAATTTTGAGTTATAAATACTTCATCATTCGAAGTATTGAGGGTTGTTGATCTTCACACCCTGCAAGCTATCACACTGTAATATTTTTGGAGAGATCTTCCATTAATACAAAGAGGCACTTTTACAGGATTCTTGAGTGTATTTACTGGTGATGATGTTCTCTCTAAGTTAAATGTTATTCTCACTTTGTTATCATATTGTTTTCTAAATCTAATATTTGGAAGTAACAAAAGTTGCAGGATTTATCTCGTATACCCTGTTTCTGACTCAAAAGATTTAAGTGTTTATCTTTTCATTTTACAATAAAGAAATTCTTAATTGCTTCTTTGTTGTAATTGTCTTTCTCATATTTTCTGTTATTCCTCATTTATGCTACTAAAGAATCCAGTGATTATATTATCNTTTTTTTTTTGTTTGGATTTCATCTTTATGACGCGGACCCCATAGCCCAATGGATGTGTAAAATATCTCAACCAACTCAACAACACTACGACACAAGATCGACTTATCTATTTATCTAGCCTAATATTTAAAAATTTGAAACAAATCTAAATTAAATAGAGAGATCCCTCTCTGAAGTTGGAAGGGCTAGATCCCAACTTCAAAAGCGCTTGGATAAAGTTACCTCTCGTAGATTTCTTCTTCCTAACAACCTCTTGGAAATTTACAGATCGCTAACACCTTTATTTTACAATGAGAACACGTAGATCTTCCCTCAACTTTCTTAACTATGGCTGATTTCTTACTCTTCCATTTACCTTTTGGTTTCTTCTCGTACTTGAATGTGTTCTTATATTCGCTCGCATGCTTACCTTTACTAGTCTCTATATGTGTATATTGTACTGATACATTATCAATGTTAGTAGGGATAAACATTATAATAGTGTGACAAAGATATGAATGCATACCACAAATGTATTTTAGGAGATTTTAATGAGCATACAACAAAATTCCTAGGGGTAATGCCTTATTTCTGAATTCCTGTGTATATTCCTGAATATTTTGTTCTTTACCTATCTCAGATGTCACCACTCGATCATTTTCGTATATGCATGTGCTAGTGTATAGAATATTTTTATGATAGACTTATTAAACTTATACTAAGAAGATATTACTTTACCCTTTTGAACTAGATCAACTTCCATCTTACTCTCCCACCACATTAATGAATTGTGACTTAGTCGAAGAGTAGCTAACTATATCTTTGTAGCCTACTCCATAATTATTTGAAGCCCACAATATACCTCTATCTTCTTGATCGAATTGTCCAATTTATTGGAATTCAATTCTTTGTCATATGTTGTCAACTCGAACTTACCATCCAATTTTAATAATGACATATTATGCTCAGACTTCTTTTAATGATATGAATTTGTATATTCTTAAGAATAAACTAATGATGATGATGAGGAATGGGAAGGGGGCTCGAAAGGTCCATCACCTTCACCTCCTCCTTATTCGTTTACCGAAGATTCTCCACTTGCAGGCCTTTGAATTCTCTATTCTAGCTCATCTATTTTTTATTTTAACGATTAAAGTGTAGCTCTGATCTCTTCATGACCCATGGATTGATCTTCTTATTTTATTTCAGAAGCCATCCTATGTCCTCGAAATATTTTTCAAATTTCAGACTTATAACTTGCAAGTTTTCCTTTACCAAGTTTCAGTTTTTCTCTTGTAAGAATCCACTTGGAAAATACTTATTAAACCTGCTTTGATACCAACTTGATCTGAAAAATATTTAGACGTTGATAATTTAAAATACAGATATACATCTACTTCATCTTCGAAATATGATCGCTTGACAGTTTTTCAAATTACATGTGAAATCATTATCTAGCCATTTCCACTTTAATGATAAATAACTTGCAAATGATTGAACTTGAAATGAACAACAATAATATAATCACATAAAAAATTTGGAAAATTCGGAGTTCACACAAATTGGGCTACCTCTTCAGGTCCACCTCCAATAAAGACTTATTTTATTAATGCTCAAATTCTTTCATTTTACAATGACCTTTCTACATGTTTCTCAAATGAAGAAATGGAGTGCACCATTGAGTTACTAGAAAAAATTTGTCCAAAAATGATATAAATACTTGAAATTCCATCAAGGTGACCCCCAACATGTTGTACGGTGTAGCCTCACAAATTTCATACTCTTGGAACGCTTTACAAGAATAAGATGTATTCATAAAATGTTGTGTCCTTTTCCTTGGTGTGCACGCCATTAAATAGGCACCCCCTTCTAACCAAAATCTAAAATTATCTACATGCATTTAAATATGGTTTAGATGGTTTTGTAACCAAATCAGAACATTATAGGAGAGTTGGTTAAAACAATATGTTATATATAGTAGGTCACTGTTACAATATTCCCATTGAAATTTGTGTTAAGATCCCTCCGTGATATATGGTGGGTCATCTGGTATTGTAAGGACCATGGGTAAGGGTCAAGGGCTTAGGCCCTCACCCCTTTAGCCACCCATATTTAAATTTGTTTAAACTTAAATATATAACATGCCATTGTATAATAAGAACCAATGTATGGTGTGTTGGTAAGGAAACTTTGTTGATACCTTTTGGAGGTCATGTGATCGAACCTTGGTGGAAAACGTTTTACACAACCTGACCAATATAGGCCAATGAGTGGTTTCCACATGGCTTCCTCTCATTGGTCCTTCCAATACCTCTTGTCAACACTTGATTGAATCCACTTTTCAACACTTGATGAATTGTACCTTGCCCATTCAACTACCAATTAGGTGCCACATATCACACCTATAGTGTGACACATGCCAGTTCTTTATTTTCTCTGTACTTTGACCTTTGATCGGGTTGAATGGAACTTTGACTGCTGATAACATTTTCATATGAAATATGTTTAATGAGGCATTTGTGTCATTATAAGGTTGACAACGAGCTCTATGCATTGATGGAATTTTCAAGAGATTTTAGGACACTTGATTTTTGAGCATTTCTGAACCATTATGGACCTTTGTGGATGTTCCATATCTTTCTGGACCTCTGTGATCATTCTTAGATCCTCTTAGATCCTCCTAAATCACCTAGAGACATTGGCACAATTTCTACAACCAACTCATGGGATGAGTAAATGTAATAATGAATAAGCACCATAGGTAATATTTGTATTAATTTATTCAATGATCCTTATAGGAAAGGATTCAATGCTTCCTTTTCCTAGGGATTTGCAACCTCTACCAATTCACCAGAAATACGTTTTACAACCCTTTCACTTTCCACTTCTCCATCCAAAGAAAGTTGAACTCTTTCCTCTGCATAAAGTGGTGAAGACTTCACAATAGTCATTTAGTCAAATACCTTTGGTGGATTTCTTAGAGAAACTCTTTAATTTGTTGAACTACCCAACACAACCTGCACTGGAACATAATTACCTACTTTCTTCTCAACTTCAACATATTCAATTTTTTCTCTTCAATGCCAATTGTTACAGTTTCCTTTTCCATATTCAAGTTAACATATTTTCTCTTTGTATTTGCAACAACAAGAACAACTTGACAACAATCTCGAGTAGCATGCATTTGCATCGATTTAATGATTTTTTTTTAAGAGAGTGTCGTATTACATGTGTGCCCAGAGATTTAATATTATTCAAGATAAACTCAAACTTATGATAAATAAGATCCAAATTCTCTACTTCTACAATAAACCCATTTCATAACCTTATGCAATCCTTATTATCATGAATGGCCTCATGAACTCATCAAATGAAAACGTCACTCATGAAATGCCAATGCCATCTCTTGGCATCGTCAATGGACTAAAGATCGGATAGTGGGTCTAGATATCAGGTCTTCTATTGGTAACCCTAATTTGCATTTCTGTGTAGTTTCTCTCTTTTTTTTGGTGCACATTGAAATACTCATTGGATATAATGGCCCAGGTTCATGGTCAAAACCTTTTATATATTACTGAATCCAAGGTTTCGGTAATCAAGAGACTTTGACCTAATCGATGTGAAAACAAAATTGGTGGCTAAGCATGTACATAAAATAAATTTTAAAGGTCAAGAATTGAGATGGAAGATTTAAAAGACTAGCACTCTAGCTCATGCAATATTTTAACCTGAGTAAGGGGAAAAAAAATATTAGAACTCTGTAAAAGTCTGAAGTTTAAACATCTTTGAAAGGAGAGGAGCTACTTGGATTTATAATGGTGTTGACAGAGTGAGTAATCTATAAATTTGAGTAAAAGACTAGTTTGGATTGTGTTAAGTGAATTACACCATCAAAACTTAAACACGTCAATGGTCCCTTACTCCTTCCTCTCCCTTCTTTTTATAAGAAATTTTATCTTGACACTTGTCTTTTCATGCAATAAGAGATAAACTTTAATAATCATTTTAGAGATTGTTCATACTAAACACATGTCAGTCTTCCCTGAATTTGCACATGTTTTAATTTCTTTTAATTAAATACATTTTGAAATTTTCCTCACTTCCACGATTAGTTCTTAGACTTTCTCCTAGTTGTCCCTTAATTCCCCAATTTCTCCTTTATTGTGTCTCCTAACTAAATTACAGTTGGATTTTGATTAGGAATATTCTCTTAGTTAGGATTTAGAGTTTAGTTTTACTTAGGACACCAACTCTATGTTGACAACACATTTCCTCATGAAATAATTTCTTTTAATTTAAAATTTTATTTTATTAAATTCATGCACACGTTGTGCACATGTTTAAAAATTTGTTTTCTCCCTACTAGTTTTATTTAGTCTAATTTCCCTCTAACCCATTATTATAGATTTATTTAGGTATAAACATTTAGACTTATATTTTATTATGTTCATGTTCATAAATTTATATAAAGCTTATGTTCTCTTTTCTAACAATTTCTAAGTATTCATTTCATCCTCTAAGGTCCTCAATTTTTTTATTAATTTCTCTAGACACTCAAGTTTCAATTTATTTATTTTCATTTTTGATTTATTATGCAGCGTGCCCTTCAAGACACATCAACGTGCTCCAAAGGTGTCACTCACCATTCTCTTTGTTGATAATTTTTTACTTAGTTTGGAAGTTGTCTGACGCTTTGAGTCAATACTCCACTTGTTGACCTTGTGTGAGACTAAGGCTTACTAAGGAATAAGGAATATTCCTTATTGTGCACCCCTCGAAAATCCTCATGATAGACTATCTCAGTATTCCATCATGGCATCATGAACCTCTCAGGAACAAGGTAGTCGTTAATCTTCAGTTTAGTTCATGACGTGAGTGCTATTAGGTTATGAGAGGGATGCTACCACACCTCTTCCTAATCTATCTGATATCTGCGCACAACCCATTTACTCCAAATGTGAGTCATATTAGCATAGAAAGCATCACCATGCCTGCATCCACTGACAAAAATAAATTTAATAACTCTTATACATGAAATCCATAACTAAAATAATTATCATAACACATGCATAATAAAATCAAGTACTCATAATCAAAGTCAATAGTCCACTCCCTAACTCAATCTAGATTCCAAGGAATTTGGTCGATGCCATCAACATCCTCTTCCTGTCGTGTTTCCTTCACACTTAGGAAACCTCATAATAATACATGCCACTGCTATACATCAATAATAATAACATAACAAATTCAATATTCAAGTATAGCATAAATTTTAACTCATAAACCTAATCAGATAATAATGATGTGCCATGTTTAGCAAGATGAATTTCATGCAAGTGTCCACAAAGAATAATTAGTGTTATGAGAATATGGTCAATGATATCTGGATGTTACGTACACCCCCTCTTGTTTTAAACTTTGACCCAAAGTTTATACAATCTAACAATGAAAAAAATAAATTGAAACTTGAGCGTCTAGAAAAATTGATAAAAATTTAGAAGACCTTAGAGGATGAAATGAATACTTAGAAATTGTTAGAAAATATAATATAAAATTTATATAAATTTATGAAAATAATAAAATCTAAGTCTAAATGTTTATTCCTAAATAAATTTATAATAATGGGTTAAAGAGAAATTAGACTAAATAAATACTAGTAGGGAGAGAATAGAATTTTATACATGTGCACAATGTGTGCATGAATTTAATAAAAGAAAAACTAAAATTAAAATAAATTATTTCATGAGGAAATGTGTTGTGAACATAGAGTCATAATCAACCTCTAAATCCTAACTAAGAGAAGAGGCATAATCAACCTCCAACTGTGATTGAGTTAGGAGACACAATAAAGGAGAAATTGGGGAATTAAGGGACAACTAGGAGAAAATCTAGGAACTAATTGTAGAGGTGAGGAAAAAAACAAAATTTATTTAATTAAAAGAAATTAAAACATGTGCAACTGGAGGGAAGAGTGACATGTGTTTAGGATGAATAATCTCTAAAATGATTATTAAAAATTATCTATTATTGCATGAAAAGACAAGTGTGAAGATACAAATTCTTATAAAAAGAAGGGAGAGGAAGGAGCAAGGGACCCTATTGCTCGATGATTGAAATGTGTCAGATTTTCATGTGACTAGTTTTCTTGTGTGAGTTGGGCTGCAAGATTTATGCAAAAGGTGGAAGCCTCTTCTTTCGAGGGAAATCTTAAGCTACCTTTTGGATCTGAAAATTCTATGCGTGACCCCTTTGCATCTCAGGGGGCTAAGCGGGAGGAAGAGTACCCCTAGCATTGGCTAGGAGGTATCGATGAAGTAATTTGATTAATTTATATTTAATCAATGAAAATAAAAACTAGAAGTTAACCAACGTGGACTAATATCAATTTTTATGAGGAAAATCTCTCTATGACTAGGAGTAAACCAAAACACATGGAAATGACTACAGAAATCAACTCTAATCTCAAGTATGCTATATAAACAAATATGCTAGTAAGAAAAGATAAAAGTCCTACCTCGTCCAGATGTTCGATGAAGTCCATCATTGAGCGTTTGACCCAAATTAGATATATACCTGCAACTAGTCCTCAAAAACCAAGAAACACAAACATGTGATGATAATAGATAATTTTAGCAAATTCAATAGCATAATCCATCATTATTCATAACAAATACACCTATGGAATAAGAATTCAAATATTCGCAAGACATTAATTAGACGATAAAAGAGCATTTATATTAAGATGTAATCAATATAAGTGAATGAGTTACAAACTTTCATGTCGGCACGATTCAAAACCGAGAAAATAAGTTCCTTCCAGCTGAGCCTCCACCACTTCAATACTCCACCAAATACAAACTCATATAAGAGAGAAAATGAGTTGCTCAATCAAGAAGGGAAGATCTTGGGGCCTGAACAATGTGTTCAGACTTAAAGGACAAAGGGATGCAGACTCAAAGTGAAGTGAATAATTTATCCAGAGTAAATTTACTCTCAAAGTTGAATCTTCTCGTCTTTTCCATAGCTCGGATTTGGCCCATTTGTAGCCTTCAAGTGGAAATGAAGGGTCAAGTTCGAAAGTTTCCAGTATATGGAAGGCCAAGAATCATAGATCTCGTGACATGATGATGTCGATGCCCGCAACCTCTCAACCCGTAGGTCGGAAGGTCACCGTGCACACATGATCTTTCCCTTACACCGGCTCGAAGAGCTTTGCATTGGCTCTTCTATTTTCCTTTCGGAAAATCTACACCCACAACAAATCCTCATGGGATCCCCTCTTTGCACTTAGGATATCGGATTTCATGCTTTCACGAATCCGTAGGTCGAGTGTTGGTCTCTTGAATCCTCGAAACTCGAAAACAGTCAACGCTGACCTTTCCTCTTCTCTTTTTGGGATTTTCCTTATCGCGATTTAGACGATCGTGATGTCGAGAACTCATCTCCTCAACCCCCAAATCCTGATTTTCCGAGACTCCGATACACTCATGATCTTTGACTTTTCAACGCCACTTCACTTCATCGGGACTTCGAACTTCGCAATATCGCAAATCCTAATGCAAAAGACTTGGTACTTCACCCCGCGAAACTCCGAAACCGTCAATTGAATTGACTTCTTGTCGAGAGTGCACCACTTGTCCACTTGTTGGCTCTGTTGTGGCCCACACAATCCCCTTAGCTTTCTGGGACTTCGTGTTTCATGATTTCATGATTCCCGTTGCAAAGTTTATAAGACTTCAACCTATGAAACCCTGATACAAGTATCTGCGTGTAAATCCAACGACCCTTGTGGCTTGGATCTACGGTCCTGCCCCTCCTGAGATTTTAACCTTTAGGAATACTTGTGGTAACTTCCCCCTCTTCTCTGTGAGATCTAAATGCTCACGGGACTTCGCGCATTCTCCCCGAGAATTTCGATCGTCCGTCTCTTCCTCTGAGATCTCGTCCTCCTGTGGTCCTTCGCTACTACGCTTTCCTTCAAACTTTTAAGGTAATTGGCCTCTTTCCTTCCTTTGACTCCTTCAAAGGTTCGATCCTTCAGAGATTTCCATGACTCTGTGCATTTTAGAAAACCCTTGCACGCACTCCTTGCGGCAGACCTTCAAACACTTCCAAGTGTTGAAATCCTTCGAGTCTGCGCACTCCTGCAACATCAGTCTCTCAATACTCCACTCAGGTCCACAACCCTGAGACTTTGCTCGGCCTGCGCACTCCTTGCACAACTCCTGTGATTGTCTTCACTTCTAAGTGAATGAGAACAAAAGCTAACTCTCCCGAGCTTTCAGAGACAAACCTCTGAACACCTTGTCGACGCACTCCTTTCGGACAATTCAACTACACTCCTTGCAGGAACTCTTACTCAGATAGAGAAACAATTGAAACTCATTCCTTTTCTCTTTCCTCTCAGATTTCAAACATTCAACAAGAAATCATTCATACATAGCATAAAAGAAATTGCATGACAGAAAGAGTAAAACATTCGTGAGCATAACATTCAAAGATGCATACACAGAGAATATATGAACACTATGAGTCTGAATCAAAACTTTCTTGTATTAATCCAGAACTTATGTACATGGAGTCTGCTACACAGCTCTTTGCTTCTTCTCTATGCTCATAATACACTAATGTTACAACACACAATGAGGGTGTCTATATCCCGTTTCCCTCTTGTGCTCTAAAACTGTCTAATCTACACATTCAATTCTATCTAATTGCATTAACTACTTTAAATGCCTTCTACCTACTAAGGACGAGAGAAAATTGCTCAAGGTCCTGTTACATTATACAAAGGCGCTCCTTCTTAATGGCTCATTAATACTTTAAGACAATTTCAAAACTCATACTGGGGTGCTCTTCCAGTTGTCCGTTGTCTCCATGCTAGCTCGCTTGAGATGCTCCTACATCATATTCCCTGGCTTGAAAATTTTCATGGGCTCCTGTCCATGAGTTTTTGCATGGTTTGTCCATGCCTCTGTATCTCATCTTCGTTCTCCTAGCTAACATATTCAACTAGATGGTTCTTCCATTTGACTAGATACTCAAAGTATTTCTTTCACCTGGTCCTCTTGCTCACTCTTTTATCCAGTATGCACTCCATCTATGGCTTCTCTGCAACTGACATCTAATTTGTCCACTAGATTATTGGTTGCTCATTTCCTATCCCTGCTTCCTCAGCCTTATATGGGTACAAATATGAGATGTTGAATATCAGAGAAATTCCGATCCCATCGGGTAATTCAATCTCGTAAGCATTCTCCCCAAATTTCTTCAAGATCTTACATGGTCCGATTTTCTTCATCTTCATATTATTATATGTTCCTCTCAGGAATCTTTCCTTCCTTAAATGTGCCAGAATCAGATCACCAACCTCAAATTTAAGTTGTCTCTTGTGTTGATTGTCTTTGCACTTATACTCCTGGCTTGAATTCTACAATCGCTCCTTCACCTGGCTGTGAAGTTCCTTCATCGCCTCTACGAAATCTTCTGCACTGGCGCTCCTAGTTGCAATTTGTTCTAAATCCATTAATTCAAAAATTCCCCTCGGATGTATGCCATAGACAATCTAAAATGGACTCTGCCCTGTGCTTCTGTTAACCGAGTCGTTATAAGCAAATTCTGCCTGTGGTAATATGTTGTCCCACTGGCTGTGGTGTTCTGTCACCAAGCTTCTCAGCAAGTCTCCCAGACTTCTGTTTACCACTTATGTCTGTCCATCTGTCTGAGGATGATAATATGAACTAAACAACAAGTTAGTTCCCAACTTCTTCCATAAGGTCCTCTAAAAGTTCCCTATGAACTTTGTATCTCGGTCTGAAACTATGCTTCTTGGTAAGACGTGAAGTCGAATGACTTATTTGAAAAGAATATTTGCAGTGTGAGTTGTGTCACTGGTCTTCTGACATGGAATGAAGTGTGCCATCTTGGAAAACCTATCCACCACCACAAAGATTGAGTCAAAATCTCTTTGTGTTCTTGGCAACCCCAATATGAAATCCATGCCGATTGCATCCCACGGCCTCTCTGGTATGGGAAATGGTTGATAACACCCTGCATTTTGTTTCCTTCCCTTCGAATGCTGGCAAATTCTACATCTGTCTACAAATCTCTTGATGTTTTCTCGCATTCCCGGCCAAAAATATGACTCATTCAACTTTGTGAACATCTTGTCGTGACCAAAGTGTCCTGCCAATCCTCCATTGTGTTTCTCCTTTAGCAAGTTCTCCCTCATGGAGCATTTCAGAATACACAGTTGATTTCCTTTAAAAAGTAATCCTTCTTGGATCATGTATTCTACCCATTTGCTTCTGTCTCTGAGAATTGGATTCTCAACTTCTTCACACACCTCCTTAAAATCTGGATCATCGGCGTACATGTTCCTGAGATCATCAAAACCTAACGCTTTGACTTTGAACTCCTGCAACAACAAACACTTCCTTCTCAAAGCATCAACAACTTTGTTAGCAGTACCAAAAATATGTTTAATCACAAAAGTGAAATTATGCATATACTCAACCCATTTAACATGTCTCTGATTCAACTTTTCCTATTGAGTCACAAATTGCAATGCATGATTGTTATTGTACAAGACAAACTCTTTCGGGATCAAGTAATGTCTCCATTTCTTCAATGCCTGTATAATAGCATAAAAATATTTATCATACGTGGAGTATTTCACTTTCGCTTCATTCAAATTCTTGCTGAAGTATGCTATCGACCTGTCTTCCTGACTCAAGACTGCCCCTATTGCAAATCCACTTGCATCGCATTTCACTTGAAATGTCTTTCGGAAATCCGGTAACACCAAAACTGGTTATTCCGTAATCTTCCTCTTCAATAGATTAAAACTTTTCTCAGCTTCTTTTCTCCAGTGAAAATACTTGTGTCTCTTCTTCACTGTATCCATCATCAGTGCACTAATTCCACTGAAATTCCTGATGAATTTTCGGTAGAAACTAGCCAATCCGTGAACACTTCTCACCTCAAAGATATTCTTTGGTGATGGCCAATTCTTGATTAACTCCACCTTATCTGGATCCATCCTCAACTCATCTGCATAAATAACAAATCCCAAGTAAATGAGCTCTGTCTTCATGAATGAATATTTCTTCATGTTTATTAACAACTTCTCCCACTACAACCTCTGCATCACTGTAGCCAAATGCTTCATATGTTATGCCACTGCTTTACTGTAAACCAGTATGTCATCCAAATATACGATAACAAATTTTCCGATGAACTCCCTCAAGACTTTTTTCATCAACCTCATGAAGGTACTCGACGCATTTGTTAAGACAAACAGCATAACAAGCCATTCATACAACCCTTCATTGGTTTTGAATGATGTCTTCCATTCATCACCTTCTCTCATGCGGATTTGATGATAACCACTTTTCAAATCAATCTTTGAAAAATACTTTGCTCCACTCAAGAACTCCATTAGATCATCCATCCTTGGTAACAAAAATCTATACCTGATGGTTATCTTGTTAATCTCCCTCGAGTTAGTACACATCCTCCAGCCTTCGTCTTTCTTCGGACTGAGTACTATTGGAACAACACACAGACTCAAGATTTCTCTGACCAACCCTTTGTCCAACAACTCCTGGACTTGCCTCTTAACCTGTTCATTCTCTTGCGGCGTCAATCTGTATGCGGCTTTGTTTGGAAAACTAGCTCCTGGTATGAGATCAATGTGATGACTCACACTTCTAATTGGTGGCAACGAACGAGGTAATTCATCCACTACTATGTCAGCGAACTCTTCCAGCAGTTCCTGAACTTCTTCTGGTAAATCATCCACACTTGTGCTGGTCAAAACAATTCTAGGCTTTCTGACCACAATGAATTGCAGTTCTTCCTTCTTATTAACCTCTGTAAGAAGTTCCTTCCCACTCATGAGAAGTACAATGTTGCTTAATTTCGGTTTCACCTCCTTATCCTTGATTGGAAGCAACATGTGAGTCCTCCCATTCTTCTCTAGGGTGTATGTGTTCATTCTCCCATCATGAATCACATTTATGTCATATTTCCATGGTCTACCCAACAATAGATGACAAACATCCATAGGAATGACATCACATAATATTTTATCATTATATCCTCCTATCTTAAATTCAACTAAACACTGTTTAGTGACAGTTACCTGATGTCCTTTTTGTAGCCATGAAATTCTGTATGGGCTTGGATGATCAATCGTCTCCAACTCCAGCTTTTCTACCATCTCCGTAGAAACGATATTATCTGTGTTACCACTATCTACAATGACCTTGAATACCCTGTCCTTGGTCTTGCAAGTAGTCAGAAAAAGTCTGGTCCTTTGGACTGAACTCTCCACCTCCTTCTCTGGTGTCAAAAGGACTTTTCGCATCATCAATGATATTCCGCCTTTAGAATCCTCTACCTCAACATCTCGCCTCTGTGCTTCTGTGATGTGAGTTTCTCCACTTTCCTTCTTTTTATCTAGACACTCGTAAGACTTGTGCCCATTCTTTCCACATGTGAAGCATGTTATTACTCCACCTCTCCCTCTTCCTCTACCTCTAGTACGAGGAAAAGTGTTATTGTTAGCATAATCTCCTCTCTGTTCAGTATGTTTCCCTCGTTGTGAGGTTCCAACTCTTTCAGTTCGAGTCTGAGGTTTCTTCCAGTCCTCCTTGGGCTTCTGATATTTATCCTGGGCAACCGATTTGCCTCTGGGATAACTTCTGTCTCGGCCTCTTTGACTCTGCTTTTGGCTCAACTTCTCTTCTTCTTTCAGAGCCATCTAATAAGCATCTTCCACCATTCGGATGGTTACCATGCTCATATCATCCTGGATATCATATCTCAGGCCATTCATATATCTAGCTACTTTTTCATCATCGCTCTCTCGATGACCTACCCTAATGTTCAGCTCGTAGAATTCTTCAGTGTATTCTTTCACTGTCATCAGCTTCTATCTCAGGTTCTGCATCCTCTTGAACAGAGTAATTTGATAATCCCTGGGGATGAATTTCGCCTTCATCTTCGCGATCATTCTATCCCAACTCTTAATCTTCTGCTTGCCTTTTCAACATCTATCAGCTTGTAGTTCATCCCACCACAATGTTGCATGTCCCTTCAATCTAGTGACAACATGCTTGACTTTCTTGTCCTCTTCGACATCTTCATGGTCAAAGTATGTGTCTAGAGTTCTAATCCAGTCTAGAAGCTCCTTTGCATCCAAGTTTCCCTTATAAACTAGAATTTCCATCTTCACTCTTGCAATAGCTCTGATCAAAATTTCGTTTGCTGCATCTTCTATTGCAACTTCTTCTTCATGTTCAGCCTCAATTTCACTTTCGGAATCACTGAGATCCCCAACACTGACTGTACGTCTCTGTGTTGTCTCCATATCTTCAAGTATGGCTCGTAGATCATGCATTTCTTTCTCCATGGATGGATCAGTCATCTGCCTACCTCTTCTTCTTGGCATTTCCATTTCCTCTGGGGGATCGAGTGTTTGCCTGTCCCTTCTCCTTGGCGGCATGGTGAATTCTTCTTTTTCTCTGCTATAGAAACTAAAGAACCTTTCTATGCTCTGATACCACTTGATGTCGACGCCCACAACCTCTCAACCCACAGGTCGGAAGGTCGACGTGCACACAAGATATTTCCCTTACACCGGTCCGAAGAGATTTGCACTAGCTCTTCTATTTTCCTTTCGGAAAATCTGCACCCACAACAAATCCTCGTGGGATCCCCTCTTTGAACTTAGGAGATCGGATTTCACACTTTCACGAATCCGTAGGTCGAGCGTTGGCCTCTTGAATCCCCGAAACACAAAATTAGTCAACGCTGACCTTTCCACTTCCCTTTTTGGGATTTTCCTTATCAAGATTTCGACGATCGCGATGTCGAGAACTCGTCTCCTTGACCCCCGAATCCCGATTTGCCGAGACTCTAATACACTCGCGAGCTTTGACTTTTCAACGCCACTTCACTTCATCGAGACTTCGGACTTCGCAATATCGTGAATCCTAATGCAAAAGACTCAGGACTTCACCCCACGAAACTCTGAAACCGTCAATTGAATTGAATTCTTGTCGAGAGTGCGCCACCTGTCCACTTGTTGGCTCCGCTGTGGCCCACACAATCCCCTTAGCTTTCCGAGACTTCATGTTTCATGATTTCACGATTCCTGTTGCAAAGTTTATGAGACTTCAACCTACGAAACCTTGGTACAAGTATCCACGTGTAAATCCAATAGCCCTTGTGGCTTGGATCTACAGTCCTGCCCCTCCTAAGCTTTTAACCTTTAGGAGTACTTGTGGTAACTTCCCCCGCTTCTCTGTGAAATCTAATGGCTCACGGGACTTCGTGCATTCTCCCTGAGAATTTTGACTGTCCGTCTCTTCCTCTAAGACCTCATCCTCCTTTGGTCCTTCGCTACTATGATTTCCTTCAAACTTTTAAGGTACTTGGCCTCTTTCCTTCCCTCGACTCCTTTGAAGGTTCAATCCTTCTGAGATTTCCATGACTTTGTGCCTTTTAGAAAACCCTTGCATGCACTCCTTGTGGCAGACCTTCAAACCCTTCCAAGTGTTGAAATCCTTCGACTCTGCGCACTCCTGCAACATCAGTCTCTCAATACTCCACTCAGGTCCACAACCCTGAGATTTTGCTTGGCCTGCGCACTCCTTGCAAGACTCCTGTGCTTGTCTGCACTTCTAAATGAATGATAACAAAAGATATCTCTCCTGAGATTTCAGAGACAAACCTCTGAACACCTTGTCAACGCACTCCTTGCGGAAAATTCAACTGTACTCCTTGCAGGAACTCTTACTTAGATAGAGAAACAATTGAAACTCATTCCTTTTCCCTTTCCTCTCATATTTCAAACATTCAACAATAAATCATTCATACATAGCATAAAATCAATTTCATGACAAAAAGAGTAAAACATTCGTGAGCATAACATTCAAAGATGCATACACAGAGAATATATGAACACCATGAGTCTGAATCATAGCTTTCTTGTATTAATCCAGAACTTCTGTACATGGAGTCTGCTACACAACTCTCTTCTTCTTCTCTATTCTCATAATAAACTAATGTTACAATACACAATGAGGATGTCTATATCCCATTTCCCTCTTGCGCTTTAAAACTATCTAATCTACACATTCAATTCTATCTACTTGCATTAACTACTTTAAATGCCTTCTACCTACTAAGGACGAGAGCAAATTGCTCAAGGTCCTGTTACATTATACAAAGGAACTCCTTCTTAATGGCTCATTAATACTTTAATACAATTTCAAAACTCATGCTGGGGCGCTCTTCCAACTGTTCGTTGTCTCTGCACTGGCTTGCTTGAGATGATCCTGCATCACATGACGTGGAAACTTGACACCATTTTTTCATTTTGGGCACAAATCCCGATGCACACAGGATGTAGTGGTGCAACTAGAGTATACACATGTTGTAATATAGGAAGGGTGTGTATATGTGGAAAGATCATGTTTTTAGCTTTGGAATTTGCATAAAGGGACTTCAATTTTGCATAGTGAAATGGAAAAAGGCCCTCTGTGCAAGTTTTCCTAGGGTGAGGAAAATATTTCTATAACAGATGCCCTCTAATGTGTGAGGTCATAAGAATATCTAAAATTCCATAAATAGATTATAAGACCTAGAAGTGGAGTAATGGGGACCCTACTGGAAGAACTAGTTTCTCATTACAATCTGTACTGACGTTTCATACATGGCTGCCAATTTGAATTACACTGTAGATCCATGTGAAAATATACCAAACAACTTTCCATGGTGATGAATAGGAAATAAAAAGGTGGCTACATGCCAACGGTTGTCATAGACATGAATAAGTCCCATTAAAAGAAGTCTCAAAATCAATTTGAAGATGTCTATATACAATGGAGTACAATCCAATCTCCCATGATCAGTGAAGTCACATAGGTACTAGTTCAATGAAATGTAGCAAAAACTCAGGAAAGATGTGACTATAAACTGATGGCTTCAAGTCTTCTACACAATCCACAAAATGTGCAAGTATACATCGTGTGAATAAAGTATTTGAGGTCGAACACAATGATACTTCGTTTGATTATCGGTCATTGAGGTATACCATTAACAAGTGTGAGAAAACCTACTGATGATGAAAGTAGGTATCAAGGAATTGAGTACATTCTTACAAGTGTGAATAAAGGAGTCGGGTTTGAACACTTGAAGAATCCATCGATCAGAAGACATTGATGAATTCCGAACTATAGATGTCGAGAGAGCTTTCCACTAATGACTACAAGCCTCTAGGTACTCATAGGACTCTAGGTCTCGTCTCCAGAATAGATGAGATGAAGTCGATGGAAGGAGACTCGCTAAAAGGAGACCATTAAGGAATATTTCATCATTCAACACGAGGTACAAAGAAGGAGCTTTATGATTTGGAATAAATCAAATGAAGAACATGTTCACGAACCAACGACCTTGTGCATATTTCACATGTGCCTGGTGCAAGCGGTACATGAAAAGGACCCTCTAAATAGTAGCTAATAAGTAAAATTGATGACAAAGCCAAGGAAACCACCAATAAGGCTAATGGAATATAAGACACTCCACAAATCCCAATGTGTGAATAGATGTATTATCATCTAACAAAAGGGAAACCACCCAGTCAATCACCAATGATGAAATGTTGACTGTTGGGTTCAAGGTTACCTAGAAATGAGGAAAGTAGGACCAGGGTACGCAATAGAACTACAAATTCATGTGATTCTGAGAAAAAATAAGGGTATGGTTAACATGGAAAGTCAAGTGTTCTGAGTAATGGCTGACATTGGTTCATAGAAATCCTTTGAACATGAGCATGAAACATATGGAAGACTCTAGTAGCATAGACTCAATGATGAAACTGTGAGATGTAGGAGGCATCAATAAAAACTCTCTGTAGGGATTGGAAGAGTAATCAGTTGGAGGAGTAAACTCTATGTAATGAGATCAACTTCCTAAGGTCATGCTAAACCCAAAATTATGATGAAAAGTGGACTCAAAAATTTTGTGCTCTGTTCAAAGGTGACACGACTCATGCCAATATAAGATAATACTTCCTTCTGGTCTGTCTTTTTTTTTTTCAATAGTCAAATGGATGCTATGATACAAAGGAGGAAATAAGTGTCACAAGTGAGAAAAAATAGTTCCAGTAGTGGAACATACCTATGCTGAATGGAAGGATGTGCACGCGGGAGATGGAAACTAGGGGGAATGTTCCCTCCTGGGTATAGGGTGTCAAGTTGTGAAGGATATAAACAAGGCTCTACTTGGTTGAGGATGAAAAATTGCTAAGGTAAATGGTTTATAATGCAAAGAGAGAACCAACAATAGGTTCAATACTACAAGCAAGGGCATGAGATGCAATCATAACTTAACACAAAAAAAGTCCTTTTTCGTAATCTTAGTCTACTTGGTTTGAAAAAGGGATAAACTTGCAGCAAATAGACGTCCTTTCAAATCCAATTTACAAGTGTGAAAGAGACAAGTTCACTTGAAAATCTTTTCACTTTTTTAACACAAGTCGGAAAAGATCTTAAATCAAACTCGTTTGGGAGTCCTCTAGGTATAGGTAAACATGTTTATGAGTGATAAATGAGGTTCAACATAAATTCATGTATTAGCTATAAAGGAGTCCTGGTCCTACAGAAAAAATGTTTGCATGGGCTCCAAATAAACAAGAGGATCTCAATAGGGTACCCATGTTTGGTAAGTCTCTACCATTCAATAAAGACACTTCTAGTAGTAGACAAAAAGTTATGTGTCACTATAAAATGGGTTCATACCTAAGGCATATGAGTGATAGTCATAGGACGATGCAAGTGTGGATGATGGAATTGATACTTATCCTATATGTTGGGTAGCGAAAATACCTATCCAAATTTATGAACGAGCGACATAATGCTGAAAACTACAAGAATCCCTGGATAAAACTACAAAAACCAACTCAATCCATTGTCGTATTAGTCCGCTAGGAGAAAATATTGTCCAAAACTATGCAAAGTTGGTAAAAATTTGCTATAAATAGTAAAAAAAACCAAATTTACTATACCATTTGTATTTTTACCCAAATAGTGGATTTTGGACCAAATTACCTCCAAACTTCAACTGGTGATCACAGGAGCTACGAGTGATGGAATCAACAACCATTTGGACCAGGTAATTCCTCTTCCCCTCCTCTTTTGTTTCAGTGGATTAGATTTTGTATTTAGGTTCCAATTTTTAAGTTATTTAGGGAACAAATTAGAAGTTTAGGTGTATGCGGGCTACCGTTCATCAGGTCGTGTATACGCATGATTATACACGGATGTCTAAAATAAATACAACATATACTCAGCCCTATATGCGATTGTGAACACTACAAACCACATATTTTTCCGTAAACGATGTTATTTTTATAGATTGCTAACTCAAAAAAGGATTTTTCTCTTGCAGGATGGTGCTAGAGTAGAGGGAAAAGGAACATGAGGAGGTAGATGTTGTTGTGGAAAGATATTCAAGGGCCTAAATGGCCTTGAAAAGATGTGGTTTGTATAATTTTTGGGCTCTCAAAGGTATGAGGTCCGAAGTGAGATTGTTACCGTTGTTCATGGATTACTAGGATCCAGATGGTGAGAGCTTCAACCTTGATGGGAAACCATTAAGGATTGAATTCGAGGAAACTTGTTTATTGACGGGGTTTTCACGTTGGGGTGAGGTGGTCAAAAACAAATCCTAGGGAGCTAGGAGCTATATGAAAATAGAGGAATACATAAACAATCTAAGCCTCAAGATTGTTGTCCTCGTTTTGATATGGATCAAAGGATTGACCTCTTTGCACCAGGCACTGAGACTGCTTATGTTCTACTCGGTAGAGTGGTTGAGACCCACAGTGTATGACTGGTGCACCTCACTACTGGCTAACATGAATAGCTAGTTGAAAGCATGCAAACAAGGTAGTAAGAGGAACTTTGAGTTCTCTTCTATCTTGTGTATATTTTTCTTCAAGTAGATTCCAAGTTTGGGACCTAGAGTTGAGATCATTCTACATGGAACTCATGATACAACCATGGCAGGATGGACTGAGGTGATGAGATGACAGGGGGGAGTTAAGGTGACCACACCCTACAATGATGACTTCTTCTACTAGTGGATATGACAAGTCATAGATCTGGATGACTACCCCTATGCAAGGATTGACTTCAGAGGGGACCCTGACATGCCATTACCACTAGGGACCACCTATGGGGACTTAGATATTTTAAATTTTTTTAAATATTTCATTTTTTTGTATTTTCATATAGGAAAACAAAAATATTTTTGGATGATGTTTAAGTAATAATTAGAAATGTATGTAATGCATACGTAGGTCCATGATGACCAGACAGACTTCCATGACATCGTCAGAGTCACCATGGAGATGACACAGTGGGAGAAGATGCAGAGAGAGTCCTTCAAAATGTGCAGGGAAAACTGTCTCGTTTGACACAAAGGATTATGATGGTTAAGGTGGAGGATTTGACAAAGGATATGCAGGGAAAGGTGGTAAGTGTGCCCAGAGCTTAGGTGTGAATCTTTTGGTGTCTCGCAAATGCCGTAGTTTTCTATCATGACACTCATCCAGCGCCATAGACATAGATGTCATGACTTTTGTATTATTGGTTGTATATGTGTATTGGTTCTTCATCTCTACTTATGTTACAATGTGTACATTGATGAGAATATTTTCTTTTCTTTAGTTATGTGACAAATGACAATCTAAAACGAAATTAGCATATTCATCAGATACATAATTAGAACTCCTAGGAATGTGATGATAAGTAATAAAATCAAACTGTTGTTCTAAAAGTCGTACATGTAAAAAAAATTAGATTAATGTAGGGTCACACACACGCTAACTATCGTTCAATTGACATACTACTAACTGGGAATCCAGGCAAACCTCCAAAGAGAGAATACCATGTGAAATGGAATCACGCAAAATTTCTATAACGAAGCTATATTCAGCCACATTATTTGTTGATGGCCCTAGGCATATGCCACCTGAAGACAACTGTAGACCCTTGGGTGAGTAAACAACCCAAGTGGTGGAAGCCAATTTTTGTTTATGACGAATGGATCTGTCTACGAATCCTAAGTACACCGAAGACTCCATTGACATTTTCCAACCAAGGGAAAACTCGATAAGCAAGATGAAGAGAAAAAATAAAGGGAAACGATATATACACTAAATTACATTAGCATAAAAAGAGTTACACCCAATCTTGGGGCTCAAGCATAATATATTATCAAGTATATCCCATTCATGGGCTCAGAAAATAGGTTCCCTTCATAATCTGCTAATTTATAGGCTCATTTTTCTAAGACATGTCGCATGATATAGGGATCGTGCCACATGGTTTTGAACTTGCCTACCCCCAGTGGTTCTTTGGCTTGATCATATAGAAGGACCAAGTCACCCTCAACATACAACTGAGGATAGAAAAACTTATTGTATTGGACCTTGACACATATTTTATTCACTTCAATAGCCATAGAGGCATCTCGACGCTGCTCGTTAAGACTCTCTAGGTGAATGAGGCGTTGTTCGAGATCATAAGTGTCAGGTAGAATCACAACTACTAATATAAGAGAAGTGATTTCACATTCAATAGGTAATATTGATTCCACGCTGTGTACTAACTAGAAAGGAGAAAAATCGGTGGTAGTCTTGACTAAGGTTCGGTATGCCCAAAGTGTGGGATATAGCATGATATGCTAGTCAGATTTTGTCTCACTGACAGTTTTATGAAAAATGATCTTGAGAGACTTGTTCATGGCCTCTACCTATCCATTTTCCTAGGGTTAGTAAGGGGAATAATACCCATGCTTAAACCCCAGTTTAGATGTTGTTTCTTCCATCATTTGATTCTTAAAGTAACTGCCATGATCAATGATAATCTCACTCGGGATTCCGAACATGGTTATACATTGATTGAATATGAAAAAGGTGGCAGTATTCCCATCAGATTTAAGTACAGGCATGGAATCTTCCCACTTAGTAAAGTATTCGACGGGTACAATAATGTGTTTATTTCCCCCAACTGAAGTCGGTTTGCAGTCCTCAAATTCCACCCCCCACTAGGTGAAGGGACCAAAAATAATGACTGGATGGAGAGGGGATGGATGCGAGTGCATTTTATGAGTGAACACCTGGAAAGGGTGACACTTCTTAACCACTTTAGTGAAATATTTAAAGATAGACAACCAAAAATAATTGGCCTATAAAATTGTCTGGGTTGTCACAAGCCAGGATAGATGATCACCACAAGCCCCACTATGGCAATTGTTTAGAATAGACTCGGCTTCTTCGTGAGTTAAAAAATGATGCAAGATATTGTCAATTCCTCGACGATACAAAGCATCACCTACGATAATGTAGTTCTTAGATTGGTTTCATATACGTCGTTGGTCATCTCGCGAGAGATGCTGAGGGGAATTTAAAGTTTGAAGATAGAGAACAATGTCTCCATACCAGGGGTCAGACGATGAGACAAGGAAAATGTGTTCATACAAAAATGAATCAACATGAATACCATCCTCGTCTAATCAAGGAAAGTTAGATATTAAATCTCCAAAAATTAGTGATTTCTTGGAATTCGCAGAAACAAAATTGAGATTGAATTCTTATAAAATGACAATCCATTTATTGTACTTTCCCCCTATAATAAGTCTGGTAAGGAAGTATTGAAATGGATTGACATCAACAACCAAAACAGTCTTGCAAAGAAATATATAATGTCATAACCGTTGGACTGCATGAATGACAACCAAAGCTAACTTTTTGACAGGACAATATTTGAGTTCACGACCGACTATGTTTTGAATAAGATAGTAAATGATGTGCTCACAGAGATCATCATCCTCCTAAACCAGTGCCATACCAATTGTCTCTTTGGATGTGGTGACATAAAGAAAGTAATCTCTACTATAGTCAAGAAACTTCAGCAGAGGCATCAATACCAAGGATTTATTCAAAGCATCGAAGGATTCTTGGGCTCGCTCATCCCAGATAAAGGGGTGTCATTCTTCAAGAGATGCATGAAACCCTTATTAATATTGGCATAGTTCACTATAAACCAACGTAAAAATTTAGCTTTCCCCTGTAAACCTTGAAGTTGTCGAATAATGTGTGGGGGACGCAATCAATATATTGCCTCAAAATTTAATGAATCTACCATGATCCCAGTCTCAAAGACTAAAAATCTTAGAATATGTCCCGATCTAATGCAAACAATGCATTTATGAGGGTTCAACCAGATGAAATAATGGTGACATCTTTCAAAACTAGTCGAAGGTGCTTAGGGTGATCCACTCTCTTATGGGAGTGAGTAGGAGGATCATCAAGATAGGCTTCGACTATATGCTTGAGATCGTGAAATGTGAAGGTAATAACACGTTGGAAGGTTTCCCCAATGTTTTTAAGGATGAAAGGCATCTTCCGTTATGCGAAATTACCCCAAGGGAAAATAAATGTCACCTTATGTTGATCCTCGGGTTTAATATGAATTTGGTTATACCGTGAGAATTTGTCCATGAAAGAAAAAACTTCGCTTCCCACACACTCATAAAGAATGTAATCGATGAAGGGTTCAGGGATGTTGTCTTTAGGACAAGCCTTGTTCAGGTCACAAAAATCCATCCATACATGGATGGTTCCTTGCTTTTTATTCATAGGAACATGATTGGATACCCATTTAGTCATGGGAACTGGGTAGATAAATCCAACATTAAGAAGTTTCTCTACCTCTACCTTAATAGAAGGGGCCTTCCGAGGATTGACAGCTCTAAGACGTTGTCGAACAGGATGAGCATCCAAGTAAGTTTTAATCTCATGTTCGACAATTCGAGGGTCGATTCCTGGCATCTCTTCATATGACCAAGAAAATACATCTCATAATTCCTTGAAGAGTTTGGTGTAGATCAAAATTTCTTTTAGCGAACAATCTGCACCAATGTATACATTTTCAATCTTTCCAGGGATATGAGAGATATTGATCGTCATGGTAGGTGATATACTCGCCATGTTTCCCTCCACATAAATGTCGTGCGTATCAAGTGGAACTATGGCGTGATTGACTATCTCGCTCAAATTATATCTAACGTCATCTTGTTCGATTTTGGAAATCTCTGGGAGAAAATAGGAGTGATGATGCATATCATCCCAAGGTTTGTTAGAACCATTCATGGCCTCAATGATGGCTTCATCCGAAGGTAAATTCTTATCGAGGAAGTCATGTGAGCAAGACGAAGAATTTTCCCACATGGGCTCAATAACAAGATCCTCCTCATTCGTCTATGAGGTAATAGGATCGAGATCGACAAGAGAGTCAAGAAAAACTTGATACACTATCTATGTCCTCGATAGTGGCATGGCCATTCCGATATGTGACTAACCTTCAAAAGATGCAATCGAGGATCGTAGGGTCCAAGGATCGTTAAAATAGGAAGTGCAGAAAGGAACAAACCTCTCTGATGAAATGGGCCTACTGGACATGGCGTAAATATGGTGAATCAGTGCGATGAAGTCGAAGGTACCCATAAGTGATGAATACATTTCGACACCGATATTCTCAATTGGCGGTTGAGAATTGTTGACCACAGGGATCGACTATCCAACAGATGCAATGGGACCAGCATATGCAAAGGACAATTGATTGATAGTCACGATCTTCCCATCGTGAGGAAAAAAAGAGAGTAAGGAATATGGATGATACGATTCTAGTCATAGCATAAGTCCAATTGCATCCTAATAACAAGTTATAATCGAGGGGAGTATCAACCACCTCGACATCTACCTCTACTGTCTCCCCACCTAACTGGACTGAAAAGGTAGGAAGAATACTGTGAGGGCAGAAGGAATGACCATCAAAAGCAATCAACATGGTTGGAGACTGAGAAAGAGTCAAAGAGATGAGGGATTTCCAACATACCAGGGACATTAAAGATGTTGCAATGCCTTCATCAACAATAATACGTTTGATGGTATACTTAGAGTAACCCACGAGGATTTGGAATGCCACGTGGTAAGGCAAGTGAGGCTTCACATCTATGACATAAAACTTGATAACTTTTGAGACACGAGGATATAGAGCTCCTAATGTAGATAGAAAGACATTCCTTTGTGAAGGATATGTCTGGAGAACCTCCGAAGCCAACATCGCACAAGGGGTTTGACCCAGGTCCTCAAAAATAGAGTAATTCTGGTTGTTTCTAGCATTAAGATTGTGGGTAGAGAGCTTGAGTAATCCTTTCATAATACGAGGTGGTGGCTCTAGTTTTTTGATCTATAGGGGTATCTTCGGAGGAGGAGGATCCTCTAGACCAGATACAGTTTGTGGAGAACTGTAATTGCGAGATCAAGTGGCTACATTAACCTCATATTTGACCATATTGATGCATAAATGGCCACGGTCTTCTATCGGTGGTTTTTGACTCCCACTCTCCATATTTTAGGCATTCGAGGAGCTTGAGGCCATGTGTTGGTTATGTGGAAAAGGATTCATCATCACAATAGGTGGTAGAGATAAAATCCTCGCACCTTATTCCAGTTTGGGGCATAAATGGGTAAGGTGATTGTCCATACAAATCTTATAGGGAAACTTCACCTACCGCTTTTCTTTCTTTCCCTCACCAACATTATTATTCGTCTTGTCATTATTAACATTGTCCTTGGGTTTATTATTATTCTTCCCACTCCTATGATTATTATTATGTCCTTTATTCTTACTCCATCCTAGTTGTTGTCTACCATTCGGGCTATTCGACACCTTCACGGAACATACATCTGTTTATTGAGTGGTATTAGAGGAAACATATGAAGTTGGCCCTCCTACAGATTGGTTTAGATACAATTATTTCAAATGTCTTGTCACCAAATCTGCGGATTTCACATTAACAGAGCCTACAATGCCATTGATGTGCGGTCTGAGCTTTTGTCTAGGGTCATAGTTTGACCTCGGTGCATCAGGAATAATATCGTATAACATCCCAAACTGAGCATATATAAGAGATATATTTTGGGCTTTGAATATCGCTTCTTCCTCAGAAGTAACACTGGATGTAGAAACATCCTTCGAAATATAAGGCAATAGAGATTTAAGACCCTCCTCTGGGATGATTCATTAGGGGTTGGTTGGGCAGCATTCCAGTAGGAATTTTCTAATGAGGGTTTTAAAAACTTCCCCCAGCTGGAGTGGACCCTGGTTGGGGTTTTCCCAAGGTGTGAAATTGATCTCCTTCGGGTGTGAATCTGGAATATAAAGGTGGATTCTTCATGCCAAACGTGCTGGTTGGAATCAGAACAGAGGAGGTGGGTGTAAAGGACATAATGTGAGTAGTAGCGTGTTGGCCAGGTTGGTTACTCCATCCATTTTTTGCACCCTAGAAAAATAAAATCGTTTCAAATCAATTTTAAATTATAGCGTTACTTTTAATGGCCTTTCTTACTCAAAAGGTGTAGTCATGAAACTAGTGATGTTATGACTCAGCAAGTAAAATAAATTAATATGAATACAATGCAAAATCCCAACTTCAATTTCCAATGAATGATATGCTTTTCAAAATGCAATTCTCAATTTAGTTCTGCAATTCTAAAATAAAATTGCAACCTTTCTTTACATGCACTAAGATTAATGATAAAGACTCAAAAGATCAAAAACACTAATCAATGTAAAATGACTAATACTTTTTTATTTTCAATATAAGAGAATGAAAATGCAAGGACTAAACAACAACTTGATATAAAGACTCTACTGTGTGTAAACAAAGACAAGCCAAATAGGATATCAAGAAGCAAAACACCCATCCCAAGATGCAAGGACAATCAAATGAAAAAGATGATGAGAAATGCACTTGATCTGGATTTAGGAGAAGAACGAACTAAGTAACAAACTAAATACCATAAACATAGAGATAGGAATAATAACACAAATATCCAGTGAAAAATATCTTCTATTAAATAATGAAATAGGCTGAAATTGTAAAACTGCAAAACTGAAACTTACTCGAATGGTGGTAGCTATCTCTAAGAAGAGATGTGGTTGCTATGCACATTCATCTGAGAAAAATGAATTACAATGAGGCTGGAGAGGCCCTTTTCATATTAGTCACGAATTCCAAAACCCTAGACATCCAAAAACCTAACCCTAGAAGGTGAAACTCCAAAAGTCATGTGGGCCCTATGGGTAAGTTGGTGTAATTTTGTACCTCAACTTCCTAGGGTTGTAAATTTTGCACACGACCTCCTTTTTAGGTGTGTGATAGCCCATTGGAAATGTATTACAGAGAAATACACATTCTTCAATTAGACTTTGACCTTTTCTATATTCTGACTATGGTTATCCAAAAAAACAACATTTAGCACCCCAAAACAGGCCTGAAAGTACACCAAGATGTGTTGAAATGAAAACATACAAAATAAGCCAGTTGGATTAGGCAAGAGGCCACTCGTATCCCCCTGGAGAACATGGAAGGATTCTGATAACCACATAAGTGTATAAAGCACAATTATAAAGCAGTACAAAAAGATGTGTTGAATAAAAAATGGACACGAGGAGCTAGTTGGAATAGGTGGGTGGCCACCAATATCCACCTGAATAAATCCTCCCCCATTAGGAGGAAATGGTGTGTATTGCATTGAGGTCCCCCATCAGGTGAGGAACATTTTGTTGGATTTGGCCTTGGGTGAGGAAACTTGGGCACCATTCTAGTAAGAATTTTCTAATGAGGGTTTTAAAAAATGCTCCCAGCTGGAGTGGACCTTGTTTGGGGGTTTCCAAAGGTGTGAAATTGATATCCTACGAGTGTGAATATGGAAGATAAAGGTGGATTCGTCATTCCAAATGTGTTGGTTGAAATCAGAATAGAGGAGGTGGGTGTAAAGGAAGAAATGTGAGCAGTAGTGTGTTCACCAGGTTGGTTACTCCATCTAGAAGGAACATGATTAGACCCGAGGTTAAAAGGAGGAATGCCTCCAATGGTAGGAGTCATTTGAGGGACATGAGTTCCACCAAACAACAATGGAGTATAAGGAGGAGTTGTGCCCCCAAGTCTAATGCTAACATTAGTGCCATTTGTTGGGATGGAGTTTGAAAACTGCGATGTAAAATTTGGCATACCATAGGAAAAAGGACTAGAGGCCATAGGGATGGACTGAAAATTTTATCCCGATGAGTGATTAAGAGACTCAAAAGGGTTTGTGGCTAGAGGTTGAGTATTTACTATAGGACATGAAACAATTATGACATATGCCTCTAACACTACAACCATTGTGGTTGAAGGTGTCGAAGGGGTACCATTAACTATAGTAGGCATGGGAGTTGAAGGGCTCCCAATATCTTGATTACCCGACTCAATACTCATCCTTGTACAATCACAAGTCTGATAAGTGGAGGTTTGTGTGCCATGTATAATAACTCTATGCCTTTTAGAAGGAAAAGAATCAAAATGTGGTCGCAATTATAAGAAGGAGGTATACCTTAGGGGAAGTTGGTTTGGCTCCACAATGACTCAATACTCGATATATAGAAAACAAATCCTAAGGCCAACTAGTAATCAAAGAGCACACCAAAAATAATCAAACAACCAATATGCACACAAACAAGATAAAGTGGTTGAAAGGGACCTCCCTCTCTAAATTAAGTATGCCTCACCCAAGAGGGGTTTGAGACTCCTTTGCTAAAGATCGGAGGAAACATAATTAGTTATAAGGGCCCTCGTGGGCTTCACAACTAGTCGATCATATCCCCTTGGAGAGGTAATCCTCCATAAAGGTTGTGTGTTGTCCAAACCTTATCTTACCTAGGGTACCTGCAGAATAACCCCTGCAAGTAACCTATGTGGTACCTAAGTTAAGAAACTAAGAAACCATGGTATAACCTATGCACATGCGAACTGTCATAAGTAAGGTCCACCGTATGGGTAGGGTAGAAAAGCCCGAAACCTTGAAAGCACCAACTCTCACAGAGGTAAGGGCACAGGGAAGATCCCCATATAATACTAGATCCACAGAAACATATTTGATGCTAATATGGTATCGGGGGGATATCCCTTCAACCAAACTCACGTGACCTCATTCTTAAATATGGTGCAAGCGAAGCCTCCTGATATTACCGATTATACCATGGATTTATCCACTCCCTTAGTCAGAAACATATGTTGATTTAATAGCCTTGGAGAATTTTACTCACAAAATCCTATTCGAAGGCTCTAAATCCTAAGCTAGTTTGTGCACCCTACAAAAATAAAATCGTTACAAATCAATTTTAAATTATAGAATTACTTTTAATGGCCTTTCTTACTCAAAAGGTGTGGTCATGAAACTAGTGATGTTATGACTCAACAAGTAAAATAAATGAATGTGAATACAATGTAATGTCCTAACTTCATTTTCCAATGAATGATATGCTTTTCAAAATGCAATTCTCAATTCAGTTCTACAATTCTAAAATAAAATTGCAACCTTTCTTTACATGCACTAAGATTAACGATAAAGACTCAAAAGATAAAAAACACTAATCAATGTAAAATGACTAATATTTTTTTATTTTCAATATAAGAGAATGAAAATGCAAGGACTAAACAACAACTTGATATAAATACTCTATTGTGTGTAAACAAAGACAAACCAAATAGGATATCAAGAAGCAAAACACCCATCACAAGATGCAAGGACAATCAAATGAAAAAGATGATGAGAAATGCACCTGATCCGGATTTAGGAGCATAATGAACTGAATAATAGACTAAATACCATAAAAACAGAGATAGGAAAAATAACACAAATATCCAGTGAACAATATCTTCTATTAAATAATGAAATAGGTTAAAACTGTAAAATTGCAGAACTGAAATTTACTCAAATGGTCGTAGTTATCTCTGAGAAGAGATGTGGTTGCTATGCACATTTGTCTAAGAAGAATGTATTACAATGAGGCCGGAGAGGCCCTTGTCATATTACTCATGAATTCCAAAACCATTGACATCCAAAAACCTAACCCTAGAAGGTGAAACTCCAAAAGTCATGTGGGCCCTATGGGTAAGTTGGTGTAATTTGGTATCTTAACTTCCTAGGGTTGTAACTTTTGCATACAACCTCCGTTTTAGGTGAATGATAGCCCGTTGGAAAGGTATTTCAAAGAAATAAACATTGTTCCATTAGAATTTGACTTTGTCTATAGTTTTACTATGGATATCCAAGAAAATAATGTTTAGGGCCCTAAAACAACCCTGAAAGTACACAAAGATGTGCTGAAATGAAAACATACAAAATAAGCCAGTTGGATTAGGCGAGAGGCCACTCGTATCCCCCTGGAGAATGTGGAAGGCTTCAGATAACCAAAAAAGTGTACAAATCACAATTATAAATAAGTACAAAAAGACATGTTGAATAAAAAATGGACATGAGGAGCTAGTTGGAATAGGTGGGTGGCCACCAATATCCACCTAGATCAATCCTCTCCCCTTAGGAAGAAATGGCTTGCATTGCGTTGAGTTCCCCCATCAGGTGAGGAAAAATTTGTTGGATTTTGCCACTTTCCTTGGTGTAGGATTTTCCCTCCCTTGACAACCCGATAAAGTTGGATCCATTGATGGCAATTTCTCTTGACCTGTGTGTCCACTATTTAATCAGTGGATGCTTGTTCCATGCATTAAGGGTTTAGCTCTATTGGTTTCATTTATTTAGCGATCTCAGAGGTGTCCAATAAGGGTGGGAAATATGGCCGAAGGAGGTACACATTGAATACTGGATGGATATAAAGGAAGGGTGGAGTGTTGTGATCAAAATAATTGCTAACCACAACCTTGGTGATAGTGTAAGGCCCATAACGAAGTGGGAAAAGATTTCGATGGGGCCTGGTGAGATGCTCCTTTTGCAAATGTAACCATAATTTTTTTCCAACCTAAAAATTGTGTGGTACCCTGTGTTGATCATGGCACTTCTTATACTTAGTATTAGATTTCTACAAAATCTCTTGGACCTGTTGGTATATGTGTTGAATCCTCTCAATGAATTTGGTGGATTTTTCGATCGCATACTGATCATGGAAAGAGTTTGTTTGTGCGGTGGCAAGAGGAAGTGTAACATCAATGGGTCCCAAGGGTTTGAATCCCAGACCCACCTAAAATGGGCTATGGTTGGTGGAATTATGGAGAGCCCTGTTGTAGTTGTGTTGGACATATGGGAGACTCTTGTCCCATCTACGAGGATGCTTAGAATTGTACATGCACAGGATGTTCACAATGATCTAATTGACGACCTCAGTTTGGCCATCAGTTTGGGGGTGGAAATCAGTGGATTTTGTGAGATTGGTGTCCAACAGGCACCAGAGACTTGACCAAAAGGTGTTGAGGAACCTGTTGTCTCGGTCAGAGATGATGGTATGTGGTATCCAAAAGTGGACCCAAACTAGTTTGAATAAGAGATTGGCAGTATCTTTCGCTGTGAAATTATTCTTACAGGTTGTGAGGATGGCCATCTTTGAAAACCGATCAATGACCAAAAACACACAGTCATTTATGTTCTTGGTGGACAACAAAGCAGACACGTAATCCATGGATATGGATTCCCATGACTTCTCAGGAATAAGAAGAGGGGTGTATAAGTCTTTCTTCTTGATGGATGACTTGGAAATGGCATAGACAGTGCAAGATATTACATACTTGTTGACGTCTTATCGAAGTTTTGGCCAATAAAAATGTTTCTGAAGAACGACCATAGTTTTCTCTACACCAAAATGTCCTGCCACCTGACTGTAATGGGATTCCCAAATCATCTTTGCACACTCACTTCTAGGAACATTGAGATGGCCCATGTGGCATAAGAGTCTGTACTGAATGTGAAAATCATTGACAGTGGAACCTGAACCCAAGAGCTGATATGTGGTGGCGAATTTTGAATCTTGCTGGTAAAGTTGGGGCCACTCTGATGTTTCATGTCCACAGGAATGGAGCACAGTGGTGAGTGCAGCCACAGGAGGTTGGCTAAGGAAGTCATCGAGATGATTGGAGATACATGTCTTATACTTGATGTTGAGATGGAACTTTTGCAAGGAAGTAGACCACTTATGATGGTGGTCATTATGCAATTTTCCTTGTGTCTGTATGAACTACAAAGGCTTGTGATCAATGTGTATGATTGTCTCTTTCCCCAGAATATCATGTTTCCATTAACGACATGATTGCACAATGGAATGTGTTTCCTTGTCATAGGTGGGGTATTTCTGGACAATATTAGAGAGTGTCTCATTATGGTATGCCATTGGATGCCCGTGTTGAGTGAGAAATGAGCCCACAACATAGTCAGATACATCAGTCTCAATATTGAATGGTTGTTGCAGATCAGGAAAGGAGAGTACTGGAGATGAGCACAAATGATGTTTCAGATCATCAAATTCTCATTGTTTCTCCTTCCCCCACATGAACTTGGCCCTACCACCACCCTTTCTCACCTAGATAAGGGGCCATTCAATATGGGATACTCCCAGCATGAACTGTCGATAGAAATTGGCTAGTCCCAAGAAACTCCGAAGCTCGATCAATTTGGTTAGGGCTAGCCAATCACAAATGACTTGGATATTAGTTGGATCAATATGTACCCCATGCTCATCAACAATGTATCCCAGGTATTGGACCCTGTTCATTCCAAAATAACATTTTTCCAAGTTGGCACAAAGCTTGTGCTGCCACAGAGTGCTCAAAACCTATTAAATATGACACATGTGCTCCTCTCATGTTCTACTGAAGATGAGGATGTCATCCAAATATACTACCAGAAAGGACATGGTGGAGGGTCTCAATACATCTTCCATCAAACTCATGAAAGTAGCTGGTGCATTTGTTAATACAAAGGGAATGGATAGTCATTTGTAGAGACCTTCTTTAGACTTTAAGGCTATCTTCCAGACATCAGTAGGTTCGATGGGACCCTGCTAGTAGAAAGACTTCAGGTCAATCTTGCTGAATACATTTCCCCCCTTCAATTGGTCAAGAAGTTCATCAATCCTGGGAATGGGGTAGCGGTTCCTGACTATTATTTTTTTTAAGGCTCTGTAATCAATTCAGAGTCACCAAGTCCCATCCTTCTTCTACACTAGTACAATCAGGATTCTGCAAGGGGAGAAGTTGGGTCTGATGTGATTCTTTTGAAGAAGCTCTTGGATTTGATGCCTGATTTTGTCATTCTCCATTAGCGAGCATCGATAGACTGTTCCATTAGATAGAGGTGCATCGGGGGTTAGATCAATTGGATGCTTTACTTGGCAGTCTGTTGGTACCCCTATAGGTGAGACGAAGATGTATTTATATTCTTCCAGGATCCAATCCACTTGCTTCTACTGCAAAGAGAGGCGTTGTGTAGAGGCCATGGATGTGGCAGTTACCTTCTTACTGTGAACATGGATCATAAATAATATGAACTTCCCAGCCCATGAAATGACCTTATTTCATTTCTTAGCAGAGATTAAAGAAATAATAGTAGGCGGTGCCACCTTTGGGATCCTTTAAAATTATCTACCCAAAGTAATAATAACACTGCAGTGTCTAGACTCATACACAACATGATGCTTCCAAAAATATGGTTGTCCTAAAAGAACATACCAAACTTCAAGGGGATAAATATCACACAATACCTCATCTTTGAAAGGCTTGATGTCGTAGGGTAGACGAAATTGTTGGCTGACACAAATATCTCTTCCTTGACTAAGCCAACTAATGGTGTAGGGCTTCGGGTCTAGCGTCATTGGCAGGTTTAGCTGCTTGATGACCCCTGATGAAATCATGTTACTCTGACTACCTCTATCGAAAATGAAATGAATTGGAGCCCCCTTGACCCATATCTGTGAATGAAAGAGGAGTTCCCCTTCCTATGGTTCTTCTGGTTTGCTTCACCAAACTTTGGTGGTAACGAGCATGGAACTGGGTTCAACATCGATAATCTTCTTCCCTCCTTCAGGATTTGACTTGGAATTAGAATCAGCCTCTGACTCGGAATATTTCATCTCGGCCATGAGGGACTGCTTGGAGCGAAATTCATTGGTGTCGTGATAAGGACTTTTATGGTACTCACACCATTTTTCCATGTACTTTTTTGTCTTCTCATTTTCCTTCTTGTGTTGTGGTTTTGAGAAATTGTCCCGAGGGCAGCCATCTCGACTTGGTCCCTTGTTGTGTGGGTTGGGGTTTCCTTTTCCCTGGTTCGGCTATGAGGGGTTTTTAGATCCAAAAATCTCTTTTTTTCTTCTTAAATTTATTCTCTATATTGATAGCGTATCTATAAGTCGTTCCCAATAAAGTGATGTCTAAGAACTCCATTTTTGTTTGAATCTATCTATGCAAACATCATCAGTATTTGAGAACCATATGACACTCAAAATATTTGATACCCAATTTGGTGCATAGGGTATGGAAAATATTGGTGAAGTCTGGTACTGTCTGGTCCCTTTCTTGACGTAGGGTGGTCCATCTAGTGTACTAGTCCTCATAGCTTCCAACAGGGTAGTATTGTTCTTTAATGGAATCTCAGAAGGAATCCCATGTAGAGGCCACCACAAAAATTATATATTCCTCCATGTCCCTTTGATCAGAGTAAGTATCCCACCAGTATTTAACATGGGGAAGGACCTTGAGGAGTGAAAAAGTGATATTTTCGCTATCAAAAAAATTGTGGACCGAAAAATATCCTTCGAACAGATTCAACCATTTATCTACAACATCCACATCTATCAGTACCTCAATTAATGGAATATCAAAATTTACATGTACCTTGAAGTGGGTTGCATGGCTCCTTGATGAAGATTCTTCTCCCGTGGGAAACCATCGATTGATCTACACGAAGTTGTCCATCATTTCATTCCTTTGTCATGTGAGGGATTCCTCGAGAAACATTTTAATAGGATCTCCTGCTCCATCATATTTATTTTTTTCTCCCATGGGTTTTTGTCGGGCTCAGCACACCTGATCTGGTAATGGATCGATTGGTTCGAATCCCAACTTATTGTACCCAAACCTTGTTGGGAACATGCATGGAGAAAAATAAATGAAGAGAAGATCGCTCTGATACCACTGATCTGGATTTATGAGAAGAACAAACTGATTAACAGACTAGATACCATAAACATAGAGATATTAATAATAACACAATTATCTAGTGAACAATATCTTCTATTAAATAATGAAATAGGATGAAACTGTAAAATTGTAGAACTGAAACTTTCTCAAATGGTGGTAGTTATCTCTGAGAATAGTTGTGGTTGCTATGTGCATCCATCTAAGAAGAATGGATTACAATGAGGATCCATAGGCCCTTTTCATATTACTCATGAATTACAAAACCCTAGACATCCAAAAACCTAACCCTAGAAGGTGAAACGCTAAAATTCATGTGGGCCCTATGGGTAAGTTGGTGTAATTTGGTACCTCAACTTCCTAGGGTCGTAACTTTTGCATACAAACTATGTTTTAGGTGCATGATATCCCATTGGAAAGGTATTTCAGAGAAATACATATTCCTCCATCAGACTCTGACTCTGTCTATAGTCTGACTATGGTGATCCAAGAAAACAACACTTAGGGCACCAAAAAAACCCTGAAAGTACAACAAGATGTGATGACATGAAAACATACAAAATAAGCCAGTTGAATTAGGCGAGAGGCCACCCATACCCCCTGAAGAATGTTTGAGGCTTCAAACAACACCTTAAGTGTAGAAATCATAATTATAAAGTAGTATAGAAAGATGTGTTGAATAAAAAATAGACACAAGGAGCCAGTTGGAATAGGTGGGTGGCCACCAATATCCACTTGGATCAGCACCGCCCAAAAATTCAACCAAAAACAGGTTTCATGTCATTCCATAGACACTTAGCAGTCACCACAAAGGCCTAATAAGACTCAACAATCATCCAAACCTACCCAACAACCATCAAACCCAAAAACCAAGCAACAAAGGGCGATGTACGCAAATGTTCAAGGGAAAAGCGCGTATGTATGCAACTTGTAGAAGGACAACCCACGTATGTACATGACTGTCAAGCAAAAACCTACGTATATGTGACAAAACATAGCCAGGCTAAGGAGAAGGGTAAGAAACTCAGACTCAAAGTGAAAAAAGGCTGTCAAACAATCATATGACAAGAAATTCAATATAAACGAGAACAATCTAAGGACAAAAAAACTCCAAACCCCAAAAAAGAAGATTCAATCCCCAGTATGGTCGCCAATTCTGTTACGAAGAAAATCTCTCTATGGATATGGGTAAACCACAACAAATGAAAATGACTGTAGAAATCAACTCTAATCTCAAGTATGTTATATAAACAAATATGCTAGCAAGTTAAGATACAATTCCTACCTCGTCCAAACGTTTGATGAAGTCCACCGTTAAGCACTTCAACCAAATAAATATACCTCCAACTAGTCCTCAATAACCAAGAAACACAAGCATATGGTGATAATAGATAATGTTCGCACATTCTATAGTATAATCCATCAATATTCATAACAAATACACCCATGGAATAACAATTCAAATATTCGCAAGATATTAATTGGATGAGAAAAAAGTATTTCTATTAAGATGTAATCAACAAAAGTGAATGTGTTACAAACTTCTGTGTCAGCAAGACTCAGAATCGAGAAACTAAGTTCCTTCCAGCTGGGCCTTCACCACTTGAGTCCTCCACCAAATGAAAGATCATATAAGAGAGACAATGAGGTTCTCAATCAATAAGGGAAGATCCTGGGGGTTGAAGAATGTGTTCATACTTAAAGGAAAAAAGGACACAGACTCAATGTGAAGTGAAAAATTTCTCTAGAGTCACTTTGGTCTCAAAGGTGAATTTTTCTCCTCTTTTCCATAGCCCGGATTTGGTCCATTTGTAGCCTTCAAGTGGAACTTAAGGGTTGAGTAAGAACGTTTCCAGTATATGGAAGGCCAAGGATCATAGATCTCCTGACGTGACATGGAAACCCGACACCATTTTTAAATTTTGGGCACAAATCTCAATGTACGGGAGTTGTAGTGCTGTAGCCTATGTACACGCATGATGTAATATAGGCAAGGTGCGTATATGTGGAAAAATCATGTTTTTAGCTCTAGGATTTTCAAAAAGATACTTCAATTCTACATAGGGAAATGGAAATAGTCCCTCTGTGCAAGTTTTCCTAGGGTGAGGCAAATCTTGCTATAACATTAGTCAAGGATTCTCTACTACACAAGCCAACTCATATTCAGTTGTTGCCAAATTGTTGGCTCCCATCATGGTCAACTCAAGTGATTGTTGATATTGATGCATGTTCACTCATCCCTAAAATATGTGAGAAGGCGCAAGCCTTCATATGAGGTCATCATGACAAGTGTTTCAATTTTTGAATCACCCTATAGATTTCAGTGCATAAATCTCCTATGGTGATCATTAACACTTGAAGAGAAATATACTTAAGTTAAAACCTTACGATTGATTTAATATAATCTCATTAATTTAGTTATAAAAAATTGAACCTTCCCTTATATATATTTATATTTTCCACACACACACACACATTTGTGTGTATATATTTATTTATTTAGATTACATATACATATATTTAATATTTATATGTATAAACTTAATTAATAATTATAAGTATAAATTATTAATACATTTAATTAATAATTATAATTAATAGAGTTATGAGTTAAGAGATTTATGAGTTCCCTTGAAATGATTAAGTTTTTTTAAATTTAATGTTAAATGGTGGAATCGATGAAATTGTCATTGAAAAAATAGGTAATGGGATTTATACTACCTTGTGTTTTCAACAAGACTTGGATGAGTTGATGATGTAAATTTTTCTTATTCTTCATGTGAATTATGTTATGGAATTCCATATTGTTCTATGATAGTGGGTATCAATTATAATTGTATTAACTTTGTATGTGCTTATATTATATTGCTTCACTATAATTAATGTAATATTGAGTACTAGTTGGGTTTAACACACACACACACAAAAAATGGCTTTCTAAGGGGCCTACAAAGGGTTTTTACACCTATTGTTGATTGTGTTGAATAGATTGATGAGATACATGTTCCTCACATGCTAGTGTCTGAGCATGTTGTTACAAATGACATTGTTGTTGATATGCCAGATTATTCTACTCTTGTGAGTAAACCTCACCCTGAGCCTACTCCCTCTAATTAGCCAATAGAAAAATATGTACCCTATCATCATTCTCACCATACAAATTGAAAGAATGGAAATCATTATTTCAGATATTTGTAGACGAGATGTGAAAGGAATAATTGTGGACCAATACTAGCTATCAGGATAGATTATGGTTGGATTTATGAATGGTCATTGAATCATTTGACCATATTTTTGAAAAAAATCATGTCATTTTGTACCATTAGTTGTACAATCATATAATTTTCCTATTAATTATTGATTATTTCCTTAGAAGTGGTCAATTGAGGTTCGACCCAACATGACAGTCGACTAGAGTTTCAACTGAGCATTCATTGACTATGTTTCAACTAGGTTGTCCAACGATTGAAATTTTCGACGAGAACTATTGTTGCTACTTATTGATCCCTTAAGGGGGGGAATACCTAAATTTTTTGATATGTGAAACCAATTGATGTCTTCATGTTGAATCAACTTGGATTTTCTAAGACCAACCCAACCATGTTCGACTATTTTTGGAGATGTACTATTTCTTATATTGGATATACAAACTGTCTGGATTGACAAAGGTTGATTATCTTATGTTCTTGGTGATAGTGTTAAGAATTATTCAATATTTGTTTTGTACTTTGTTTGAGTAGTTTTTGTAGTCAAAACAAATTATAAGGGGAAAGTTGTATGCTATGTAATTTTAAAGGTATTGATTTTGAAGAAACTTTTTCCCCGATTACAAGACTAGAAGCTATCATAATATTTTTTACATTTTCATGTTTCAATAATTTCAAAATCTATCAAATGGATTCCAAGTATACTTTTCTCAATGGAAATTTAGAGGAAGAAGTATGCATTGAACAACTACACGGATTCTTATTATCATAAAATAAGGATCATGTGTGCAAATTGAAGAAAGCATATTATTGGCTAAAACAAGCTCCCAGAGCCTAGTATTCAAGTCTTGATGATTATATAAAACAACAAGGATTGAAAAAAAGAAATATTGACAATAGTATTTACATCAAGACAATAGGATAAATTCAATTGATTTTTTTGTTTTATGTAGATGACATCATTTATGGAGGCAATATGAATGTTCCAAGAATTTTCAATAGAAATGCAAAAGGAATTTGAGATGTATATATGTAAGTTTTAAACCTGTGAAGTAAAGCAATGCATACAAATTCTTAATCAATACATAAATTAATCAATGGCTCATACACAAAGTACACAGGGATTTTATACCGGAAACCGTCAACTAGAAAAACCTTTCTTATATTCATTACATCAAATTTTACCATTCACCATACAATATATAAAATGTTTTTAGGTATTCCGTAGATACCAAAACCCTCATCCCTTAATCTAGGATTAATTTACAAAACTGCTAAAAATAGAAAAATCCGCTAAAAATAGCAAAAACTGCCCAAAAAATGTTTTTTGGGTCGTTGCCCCGAACGCTCGCATAACCGGGGGGGGGGTTTATATTATAAAAGTGGGTAAAAACCCTTACATTTTATTCCAAAACCCTAATTCTTTAATCCATGATTAATTTAGAAAAATCATTAAAAATAGCAAAAGCTGCCCAAAAATAATTTCCGGCCGTTGCCCCAAACGCTACATGTAACCAGGAGGGCCAATCTTGGCCCCCCTGGGACCCCCCTAGGAAATTTATCGACACACATGGCATGGACAAAGCATTGGTCTTGCGAGGCCCCCCCCCCCCCCCCCTGGGACCCCCCTAGGAAATTTATCGACACACATGGCATGGACAAAGCATTAGTGCGAGGGATTGTCAGACGTAGTTGTCATATCTGACACACCCACACACACACATGCAAAGAATATAACACATACCCACCACTATAGTTGGTGAATTTAAATTCTTTCTTGGATTAAAAATATCTCAATATGAAAAAAGGCATATTAATTTCACAAACCAAGTATATCAAGGAAATAATGAAGAAATTCATACTGGAATATTATACACCAATCAACACACCCATGGTTACAGGTTTTAAATTGAGCAAAGATGATGAATCTTCGGAAGAAAATAAAACATTGTATAGGTCAATGGTTGGAAGAATATTGTATGTGATGACATCAAGGCAAGACATTATGAAATTAGTAGTATTGGTTGCATGGTTTCAAGTTGCACCAAAATAAAATCATGTGCAAGTAGTAAAAAGGATATTCAAATATGTAAAGGGCACGTTGGACTTCCGATTATGGTACTCAAGAGGTGAAGATTTTACTCTAACAACGTATACAAATGTAGACTAGGTAGGAAGTCTTGATGATAGAAAAAGTATAGGTGGAGGAGAATTCTTTCTAGGAAACAATATAGTTCCTTGGTTGAGAAAGAAACAATATTCAATATCTCTATCCACAAGAAAAGTAGAGTATATTGCAGTAGCAACATAAAAACATGTTGCACACAAGTTCTTTGGATGGAGAAAACACTACAGGATATCAAGGTAGAATATGATCAACCAATATCAATCATTTGTGACAACACAACTACAATCAACATTTCAAATAATATTTTTATGTACTCAAATACAAATAATATTCCCATCAATTACCACTTCCTAAGAGAAAAACTATCCGAACAAAGTGTCAAGTTGTAATACATTTCCACCAAGGAAACATTTGCAGATATTTTTCCAAACCCCTTCCCAAAGAAATATTTGCATATCAAACAAAAACTAGGAGTAATATCCCCTTGATATTGTCAGTAAATAAGAACAAATCAAGGGGATATTTACTTTTCCATTGATGTCAAAGGGGGAAAATTACAGACTAAGGGAGAGTTCCAGACAGGGGGAGAGTAATTAAAGATATAGGGAGAGTTGTAGACAAGGGAAAATTCTTTCTATTTTTGGAGGATTACATGTGTTTGAGTATAGGGTTGCCATCAATGACAAAGGGGGAGATTGTTGAATAAATTATGGTCACTGATGTCAAAGGTAAGTATTCAAATATAAATATACAAAGGAAAGGTGACTTTAAGAAATACAAAGTGGAAGTAAATTAGAAATGAAGTTACGTGAAAGTGGATTAAATATGAAGTTACATGAAAGTGGATTAAATATGAAGTTACATGAAATTGGATTGAATATTAAGTTATGTGAAAATGGATTAAAAATTAAACATGGATCAAACATGAATTTATGTGAAAGTGGATTAAAAAGTAAAAGTGAAAGAAAATTAAAAGTGCACATGGTATTTGAACATGGTCTTAAAACCCATGGTATGTTAATTCTCGATGCAGACATAAAATAAAACTGCATTGGGAACCATTACATGAAATCCCTCAATGGGTACATAAGATGAAAATGTGTTGCCTCACCATTATATTACTACCTCAGTGATTAAATATGAAACAAACCTGCCATGATGGTTGTGGTTGTTATGCCCCAGATTCCCATTTTTTCTATGCAACTCTAGGGCACTTGTATTTTATGTTCATCTTGGTGCTTGTATAATTTGTATGTTTAGATTTGTATATTAAATATAATTCCAGGGTGTGTTTATCTTATTAAACACATTGGTGAGATTAAGTTTTTTAAAGCACCAATGTTGTTTTATATTTAAATAACCGATGTGTATTTATCACATTCCCACCGTAAAATTTGAAAATGATATATATTATCGAACATTTTATGCATGGGTACTTCAGTATAATTAATATGTATCGGTGCTTTAGTATTCTTAATATGTTTCGGTGCACATAACCCCTTAAAAAGAACTGATGACTATATTATTTCAGACACCATTTTGTGAGTTCATAATAATGCATCGTTATGTATATATTTTAATTAATTGTTTTTCTTGCAAATATTTTTTTAAACATATTGTTTTTTATATTTTTGTTATTGCATTTTGATGCAATGAAAACATTAATGTTTCATCCAATAGATTACACCCCTGTTATTTTAAATAATGTAAATCATTCACATATTAACTAATTAGTTATTTGCAACAATGTAAATCATTCACATATTAACTAATTAGTTATTTGCAACAATGTAAATCATTAAAATATTAATTAATCAACAACACAACATTTTACAACATTTGACAATGTAATAAAGTAACAAACCCCTTTTATTATATATAAATAAGAGACCCATAATAATACAAAATGGGATGTTGGAGCTTAACGCGGTTGTAAGACCCTAGGTTCGAGTTATCTTTGACCAACAAAACCCACTAGACACCGGCCCCTTTCATCATCACCTTCATGTACAGATGAATTCTCACCTGAGGTATCTGTTGGGACTGCAAGAACCATGTTTCTGCGGTAGTGAGGGAATGGGAGGTGACCATTCTATTTGTTCTTAATTATTGGTTCTATGTGTGTTTCTCTATATTTATTCTTTATTAGCTACTTAGTGATTTCAGATTCATACTACCATTATATTCCAGATTACCACATAACCCATTACTACAACAATTGTGATTATTGTGTAATGATTATACATAAGACAATTCTAATCTAATAAGAATCGAAACAAAATCCATGAATAATCATATAAAAGGCATTCAACACAGGATTTAACGTGGTTCACCCAACTCTGGGCTATGTCCAAAACATTTGTCTTATTTATTATGTGTTTGGTAATTGATTCAATCTTGTGCATTACTCGTACAAAGATACATCATGACCATATTTTCTTTCTCCTATCCTAGCCACTTTGCAGTGCAAGTCTCTCTCTTTCTCTCTCTACATCATCTCCTTAACATTCATATATAGGTTCCTTTCTTCAAAAACATAGAACAAAACCATAACAATAACTAACAGGGAACCCAAAAATGAGGAAATACTATTCTCCCAACTCACTACATATTTATACATAAATTATAGGTCTTAAAAAACTACGTTGTTCATCCGAAAACCCTATTACAATGCATGACTACTCGAGATAACTAGTTGTTTGGGTTACTTTCACCTATTTTTCCATCTGCATGCTACTTTTGTAGTGTGATTTTTTTTGTTCCTTCTTTTTCACTTCCTTCTATATTTAGCACATCGGGATATCATCCTTCCTTTTCTCCCACTTTCTTCTCTTTATTTATTCTCTTCTTCATTATTATCTCTTCTTTATTCTTCTCGCTTACTTTGTTCTTATCTCTTATTGTGCACTTCTTCTATACTTACTATTTTTATCAAAATTGTATCCAAAAATTTCTGTCCAACAACCCCCAACACTCACCTGTGGCTCGTCCCGAGCCACTTAGGACTATTGTGAACCTCTCCTCTCTTGGCTAAACTTCTGGGAGGATTCCTTGGTTGTCACAACTTACTTTATTATTGTTTTCTCTTGATCCGTATTTATGATTGGAATGAAATGAAACCACATATTTATAATATTAAAATAGAGACACAGTGAACAATAATAGATATGTAGTAAAAATTGACTTCTATTAAATAAGAAATATGTTGAAAAATGTAAAATGCAAACTGAAAACAAGATTACTAGAATGGTGGCAACTTATCTCTCAAAAGATATGTGATTTCTATGCTCATTCAAAATAAGATGAGTAAAATGAGGCTATGAATTCTTTTTTTACAATAAACACGAATTCCAAAACCATAAACATCCAAAAATATAACTCTAGGAGATGAAGCTCCAAAATTCATGTGGCCCCCTGTTGGGGTAAGTTAGAACATCAACTTCCTAGGGTCGTAAGTTTTGCATATGATCTTCATTTAGGGAGAATGATATCTCATTGGAAAGGTTTTAACAAGGAGATTACTTTAGGGAGCTCAATTAGAGAATTTTTTTCGTAATGAAGGTTCCCGATCATGAAAAAACATCGCTTAGGCCCTCAAAATGGCCACCGAGTTCCTCCTAGATCATCTATGTTTCCACAATATCTTCAAAAACATGCACAGTAAATGTTGTCATTTTTTCTTCTACTTCATGGGCCACTTCTTTCACCTTCCCCTGTGTAGTGGCAAGTTCACCGATCACCATTACTGCTTCTTCCTGCAATGGTCTTGAGCATTGATGAAGGATATTTTGTTGATTCCTCATTTGTTCCACTTCCATGTATGACTAAATTTATGTGAAAATTTTGGTCATACGTTTAGTAGATGGAAGTGTGTTAATTATGTTTGAAACTTGATGGGCCTTTTCCTGTACTTCTCTTAATTTGTTATCCACAACCTTCATCTCTAGTTCTTCCACTAAGTCTATCTATATTTGTGCACTCTCATCTTTGCATTTTTCACAATCTTCTTGTATATTCTTAATGTTGGTTATTGTTTTCATCAACATTCTCTCTCTACTTTCTCATACTTCTAGTGGCATTCTTGGTGTAATTTCCAATTGTAGGCCCTCAATATTTGCTCGAAAGTCATTGATGACTTCGTCAATATTTAATACATGTTCTTCCATAGTAGCCTCAACTACTATTGACACTTCTAGAAATTTCTTGTACAACTTATGTACGACCTATTGTGTCTTTTTCTCCATGCTCTCAGATTCATCCTTTTCCTTTAACACTTTCCTATCCCTTTCCTTTACCTCATTCTTTTCCTTCCTTACTCCTTCCATTTTCCCTTCCACTACGCTCTTTTTCTGGAGAATAATTTCATATTGTTGTTTCCATTGAGCCTTTTAATCCTATACTTTGGTCAAATTTTCTTTCACCTGTTCTTGTAATTCTTTGATTGGGAACTCAATTACATCTTCCTCAATTTGTAGTGTTTTGTGTCTAGGTGATAGATTTGTTAAGGTTGGATGCAAAGTCTCTGCTTATTCCACTAGAATTGTGGACATTCCCCCCTCTAACTTGTGCTCTTTTGTTATGCTAGATACCTCCAACCATTTTTGTAGTGTTATCAACTACTCCTGTACCTTTTGCTGCTACTCTACTTGTTTCCTTGTCACTTCCTCAATGAATTCCTCTGTGACATATCATACCTAGTAGCCAATTTGGTCCATATCGTCATTGGTTAAGTTGTATACTAGGGTTACTTTATGTTCTTTAGTCTTCTTGTGTGATCCTCCTACTGGCTCCTTCCCTTTATATTTGTGTTTGATGCCTTCTGTGGGAACTGTCCGTTGTTTTTCTATTGTTGATGGCCTAGGTGTATCTCCTATTTCATTGTTTTGATCATTTCCCTACCCCTCATCGAGTTCTTCATCACTCTTATCTTATTCTTCTTCATCTTTTGGGTGCCTCATTTTCTCTGTTGGGATTTTCCACCCATATTCCCAATAATTCACAATAAAAAATGTATCCTTTGTTTTCAACCTATAGCTGGTTGGAAGCCACTAGTGTGTAGGGTCCTTCTTTGCTTACACGTACACATGGTGCATTATTGCTTTGAAAATCATGATATACTTATAGGTTTACATTGGTTCACATGAGATGCGCAGTGCATGTTCGATTGGATACTTGATATTATCAAAGTATACAAAGAATGTGAAACTATTGTCATGTCTCCTCCTCTTGTTTTTTGTATTCCATAAGTTGGAATATTGCCCATCCATATTACCTTTTTCAGATGTCTCCATGCATTTATAATATCTTGGTTCTTTCCATCCTACCAGCACGATCAAAATCATAATCAATGCATAGTGAAATTTTGTACCCTTATTATGGATCTTGAAATAATATTGAAAAAATCGGTTCACCAAGAAGGTGGACCACTCCATCTAGACCCCCTCTGACCACTTATTTACGACTATGATCACTGCAATAGGTACTTCATCCTTTCATCACTTGCACAACAATTTGCAATCCAACACCTGCGTTGCAAATTGAACACCGTTGTCATTGATGTTTGTGACATCCAAACTCCTTTTCCCCCTTAAGGTGTGGAATTTCCCCTTCATTGATTCTAAGAGTTCTCTCTCTCCTATATTTTTGAACAAAAGGGATGGATCCTTTCCTTCTTTTGGTATCCTTTTGATCTGCACAATCAATGCAGTGTCAATCGACACTTGTGGGTCAAGCCTCAATGTCCCTCCATGGATGAAACTAAGCAATAACTTCATGTAGGAATTTTTTCCAAATGGTGTTTGAAGTGTGGAACCTCCAATATGTTCAATATTATTGAATTTTGAGCCTTATTTCCCACATATGTGTTTCTATAAATATCGATCCTATGCTTGATACACTCCTAGTGCACAAATATTTTTCCCTGGACAACATGGGAAACATTTTTTCATCTGTTATGTCATGATCCACAACTTGAGGGTGACCACTTTCTCGAGCATGTCTCCTTTAGTTATAACACTAGGTGGGTTTGGTGTTATTGTCAGTGGGTATTTTCCATTGGCTAGTACTTTGACATGAGGCACATCATCTTTCGTTGGTGGAATATAATATATGTGGAAGCTTTCATGTGAAATCGAAGTTGAAGCTCCGGGTACTTCCTCAACCTATGCTGCATCTTCTAGTCATTTTGATTTCCTTCGTGTCACTGTTGATGGAACTACAAATTTTTATGGGGCCATTGTTTTGTGTGATAGGTTCATTTAATAGATTTATGGTTTCTCTATGGTAGTTGTGGTTTACCTTTGATTCACTCCGATTCGTTCTGGTTTTCTCTGGTTTTCTCTCTCTTACATGCAAATATTAGTCACAATATTTATGCTTAGTGAACTTTGATTATTTTTGTGCATCCTTTCCAACTGGGCATGTCTCCTCATGCCTTAACTAACTTGTCCAATCTTCCAACGAGGTTGGTTAGTGGTTAAATAAATGCATCTTTATTACCAAATCTGTCGTGTTATTTTTCCCTCATACTGCCAATATGTCATGATTTCCAGTGACTTTTACCATTTAAGATTATACAACATTTTTACGACCTATCATTACCATATCATCGTTGTCATTTTTCATCCTTTAATTCTTCCAATGGTCTTGTTAGTGCCAAACTGCACAATTGATCTTTCTTTTTCATTTGTTTTCTTCGCATTCTTTTTCTTATGTGCTTTATTTTATGAAATGGTGTAGTTCCATCCTGATGCATGATAGTCATTCCTTCTAAGAAAGTTCTTATTCCTTAGTACTGTATAATCGTTTTCTTTTTCTATCTCTACTTGTTATATGTTTTTCTTCCCTTTTCTACTTTTTATATGATTTTCTGTTTTTTATCTTCCTACTATACTATATTTACTATTATACATGTGTTCTGGCATAGCCCAAATTACTGCATAGGTTGTCGGCCATCTCTATAGAGTTTGATCCGACTTCCATTCACCATTCCTCCAAGGAATTCTCCATTCAGGGTTTCCAACTGCGCAACCCATGTCTCAGTTACATGTTGAATCAAATAGGGTCCTAACTAGTGCATTCTAAACTTTCTCGGATGCTACATGAACTTGTTTTTGTATATTAATACCAAATATCCCAATTGAAACTTTTTATGTTTAATGTGTCTATCATGTCATTCCTTCTCTCTTGCCTTCTGAATTTGTTGATGGAAACCTGCAACAAACAGATATTATTCAAGTTGTACTTATTGTGATAGTCTCTCCTCTACTGTGCTAGAGTTTGAAAGATCAGTGATTGCTACAATGCCGAGGATAGTTAGAATAAACCCCATTGGCATCGTTGTCTCTTTTCCATAGACCAACCTTAAAGGTGTCTGGCTTGTTAATTTTTTTCTTGTTTTCCTGTAGATCTCTAACACTGTAGGAACTCTTAATTCCCAATCATCTCTCCCTACCTTGAAAGATTCCACTGTCCCATTGTCTCGATGAAGTGTGTTCCTTGATCACTGAGTAGATGCATGAAAATACAAATTGTGTGAGTATATTCTCAAACAAAAATCGTGTAGAAGTCTATAATTGGAGATCCTTATGCCCATCTTTTCAAATACTTTGTCATAGTGATGATGTACCTTGCCCCTGATCTTATTTCTTGTGGGTTGATTAGCCCCACAAAGTATATGGCCCATTTATCAAATGCTTTCAATGTAAATTGTGGATTTAAATACATTTCATCCCTCCTAGATGGCTTTCCCACTCTTTGAAATACATCGTATGACTGGAAGTATTCCTTAACATCTTTTTGAAGTGTGGGATATTAAATCCCTACACGCAAAATATTTTGTGTAGTTTATCTCCCTGCATAATATTTTCCTAAAATCCCATCATGTGCTTCTTCAAGTATCATCAGTATTTTGTGTTCCAGCACATAGCATCTCAATATTCCATCTGAACCCAAATTGTATAAATTCCTTGCAATCAACTGATAATCTACTGCTTTCACTACTAGTTTTTTCTTTTGCACAACCGCCATGTCTAGTGGATCCATATGTGTACTTAGAAACTGTATGATTTCAAAGAAGTAATCATCCACCATATTCAGTGCAAATAGTTGTGCATCTGGGAAGCTATCATCTAAATTTCCCACACATTATCCTAACAATATGCGATATAAGTGATATGGTCTTCCATTCAACTTCCATGGTTTCATTACAACCTAAAAATCATATTCCTGAAATAATAGTAGCCATATGCATATTCTCCCCCCCAACACTAGATTTTTCACTAATTGTTTTAATGCAGAATGGTATATATACATCTTAAAGTGAGACCCCAATAATTAATGTCTAAACCTCTATAGTGCATAGACCATTTCCAATCCTTCTTGTTTCGTGGTAGTATAATTCTTCTCTGTTATGGAAAACTTCCTTCTTGCAAAAGAAATTGGGTGATCTATGTATCCCTCCCCTGGTTGGGAGAGTATTGTACCTAACACTATGGAAGATGTATATACATGTACATGGAACTCTTTGTTCCAATTTGGAAACATCAAAATCGATGTGGTCAATAGTTTTTTTTTAATGTGTCCAAAACCTTCTGGCATTCCTCGTTCCATTAAAACTTTTCTTCCTTCTTCAACAAATTTTCCATCGGTGTTGTGATATGCACATATCCGTTGATAAATTTCTTTTGATATCTTGTATGACCCAGAGTTTCCCTCAAATGTCTAACTCATGTAGGTGGTTCTAAATCCATAATTAATGAAATCTTGGTTGGATCTACTAGTAATCCATGTTTGAAAACTACATGACCCAACAAAATTCCAAACGATGCGCAAAAAATACACTTATTCAAGTTTAGTGAAATATGACACTGTAAAAACTTATCCAACATTATCCTGAGTACTGATGGATTACTGAGAGGGGGGGTGAATCAGTGATAGAGAAATTTAATCCTTTTTAACCATATAATCCAAGTGTTACATCAATGTAGAATTATCATCCAATAACTGCAAAGTAAATAAGCAATGAACAAATGAACAATCATACACATACACAATACACCCGTGTTTTACGTGGAAAACCAAAGCAGGAGAAAAACACATAATCGTTTTTCTTATATGTCTTGAAGAATTACATTCATTGGAAGCACCAAATTCCTTTGTTTTCCAGCTGCAACTGGAAGGAGGCTCCAACCCCCTTGTTTCTCAGGCTACAACCTAAATGAAGCTCCAACTTCCATGTTCTATGGATACAACTAGATAGAGGCTACAACCCCCTATGTTCTCTGACTACAACCGAAAGGTGGCTACAACCACCATTCCTTGCCCCGTCCAACCACCCCGAAGTAGAAGTAGAATAATGGAACCAGTTCAACACTATCACTATGAGATATACTGCTATAAACTAATACAAATAAACCTGAACCATGCATCAACCATGCATTGACCTGTACCTCAACCTGTAATCAACCTGTACCATAAACAATTGCATAAACCATGCACTAACCTATACGAAACAACCTTTAATCAAACTGTACCGTAAACAAGTGCATCGAACCATGTACCAATTATGTACCAATCATGTGTCAACTACTCATCAACTATGACTCATCAATATGTACCAACATCATCAAATATACACCTCATGCATGTGCCAAATCATCAACTACTTGTCTCAACCAGGTACCCAACATGTACCTTAAACAAAATCCCTCATCAATATCATCATCCAAATATGATTTGTAACTTTGTAATAGACCTACTATATATGATCACATACCTTCAAACCTTCTTTAACTTTCACAACAAGAGACTAGCATTTAATGAAACTTTTCTTTAGTCTCACATGACTAGTTGGGGATTAGTCAACAACCCTAACTTGAAATAATCATAACTATGTACCTGTAATAAATAAATATCTGAAAGTAGTACACAATGTTCTTTATTTTTTTTTATGCAATTCCTCTGGGTGTCACTACTTGGAACCTCTCAGAAAAGGAGTTATAGAAAAAATGGCATACCTTGTTGAATTCTATCTTATGATAGAGAGTGACCTTGTAGAGCATGCCCCACACGTAATATTTGTTGAATGGATCTGAAAATGTTACACAACATACCAAAGACTGTACTCTAACCAACACATTTTTTCTTACTGAATGTGTATCTTTTATGAAGAAGTTATGACTTTTTTACTCGAAACACCAGTTTTAGACTAATTTTAGGACTAGCCACAAACCCTATTTTCCACGGAGTGTAACTCCAAAAATACGACCCATAAGATGAATTTTTTACCATAGATACTTGGATATGTTTCCTCAATGGAATATCAATTTCATGGTCTGAATCATTCTAGAAAGAAGTTATTGCGAAAATGGTGAGATGTCTTGTAAATAACATACCTTAGAAAGCATCATCAAAAGAATTTATCCTCCCTTGAATTCCAACCTTCTTTTCTTAACCTTCAGTCTGAAATTCATCTTAGATATCCTTTGATTACCTCACTAACCTATAGATATTCAATATTCTCAAGTGTAATATAAAATGAGAGAGCATTTCCTCTTATTTATACTCTCCAAATATCTTCCTTAGAAGCATCTTGTAGGTCACTTAACCCATTTCTATGTCACTTAACCCATTTCTAGGTCACTTAACCTATTTCTAGGTCACTTAACCCATTTATAGGTCACTTAACATATTTTCCTCATTTTTAGGGTTAACCACTTTGCATAATTAGAAAGTTCTCCATTACTTTATCATTTAAATATTCCTCCTTGACTTTGTCACCTCAGTTTATCATTTAAATAATCTTCTTTGATTTTTTCACTTCACTTTATTATTTCAATAATCCTTCTTGACTTTGTCACTTTA